>BJKM01000387.1:308460-564878 GCA_015082035.1 Chaenogobius annularis
AAATAGAGTTCAAAAGTACAGTATCCTGCTCTTACATTGTCACTTTCCACCGCTGTTTCTTTCATGAGGAAATGGATTCACACCTTGACCTTCATATTTATACATGAATAACTCTATAGAATCTTATGTTACTGAATTTGTGGTGTGATATATGATGCAAAATGTATAATATAGTATAATATAGTATAGTATAGTATATATTTTGCATGCAAAATGAGAGCGTCTCGTATGTAATCTGGGACATTTGTTTAGAACGGATGCACAAAGAGCTTATTCAAATGTTACATAAAACAAACCTGTAGCGCGTCTTTCAAAGTGACAAAAGTGCGTTTCATTTAAAAACTCTTTCTGATTCTGATTCTGATTCTGATTCTGATTCTGATTCTGATTCTGATTCTGAATTTGACTGTCCATTCACGTTTTGAGCTGTATTTGAACCTTAACAAGTTGAAGTTTACTTTGTGACGCTGACTTTACGGGTCAGTATGAGGAAACGCTCTCTGAACTGAACTCTCTGGAGCCTTTGTGAAGCCGAGACTCTGTCGTTCTGGACTCTGAACTCTGTTTTCACTGGAATCTTGAGTAGAAACAAGAGGAAATCAGATTTTCTTTTGTTAAATATATGAATGAGTGAAGCTGGTTTCTGCAGGGATCGGCTGATTGACACTAAAATGAGCACGTGTTGGGTTTTGACAATTCCCTTTCAAAAGATGAAGGTAAAGTCACGAAGAAGACGTTTTAGGGACTTGTAATGAAGCAAAAATGTCCAGGCAGAATCTATATAAAAGTATTTCATAAGACAAAATGGAATAAATAAAGAAAAAGTCAAGCGTAAGGAGTTTTAAGTTGCATTTACTTGATATTGTTGAGGAAATTAAGTTAAAAATGCATATTACACCTGATCTATTTCCCTTATGTTGCTTTGCAAAGCCAAAACAGCGCAAACAACACTGCAAATAATAAATCACTGAATCAAACCATGTTAATGTAACTTAGTAAATCCCATTTATGTATTTCTGTGTATTTTAAGTGCAAAATACTCAAAACGCACTCACAATAGATAAGTCAGATATTTACCACGGTTGTTTTTTCCCAAGTAACCGTTACCGTTTCGGGTTTACAGTGTTGATTGTTGTCGTTTGAATGGACTTTGAGCATTAAGATCAGTGTGGAAAGTTTGTGGCGCCGATGACAAACAAATACTGCTGAAATGAAGCGTTTGCGGCTCAGATATTTCTATGTAGAGTCTGACGTGAGAAAACATGAGAAAAGTGCTGCTCTGTTGTAGCGTAAGGGCAGTTTATTTCATTGGTTTTTTCTGTAAAATCCGTGGTTTTCAGATCCGGTGGGTTCGTCTCACGCTCCAGAGTTCAAAACATCGACAAGAGAAGCTTCTGTTTAAGACGTGGGAGAGCGTAACAGAAGTCTATTGTCCGTCTGAAAAGAGTGTCCGTTTCAAGCACAAGAAACGTGGAAATGGCAGTAAAACATGACGTGTCTATTTGTATTTCTGTGTAAAAAGACCTGCAAATGATAATGAAGACAGGGCGAGCTGGGTAAAGGTGCACTGTGTAACTTTTCAGGCGGAAATGGCGCCACTGTTTTTCATCTTTTTGCAGTTTGTTTGATTGATCTCGTGTCTTGAAAAGCGCTGTGGAAATGAGATGTGTAATTCATTCTCTTTTATTATGTTGCATGTTCCATAGTATGACAATAAGCGCGTCTGTCTCCATGGAGACAAGCAGCGGCACCGTTGAGCGGAGTTGAGTTGAGGCGGCCATCTTGAAAATGCAGAAGGAGCTCAATTTGAATGGAAAATAAAGTAAAAACAGGGCGATAACGTGATTAAAGTGTTGAAATGAACATAATAATATAATATATTTGTGTCCTAATGAAGCAAAGAACTCTATCTGTGTTTTTAATTATGGACATGAATATTCACACACAAGATTTATTCACTTAAAACGAGTCCGATTTTCTTTTGTCTAGATTTAAGACTTGTTTACTAAATAAACGTTAAATAGATAAGATTATAAAGCTTATTTCAAACATTTTTGATAATTAAAGTAAAAAACGTATCTTTTATCTAAAACAATTGTATTTTTCTACTTTTAAAAGGGTGTAATTTTGCAGTTACGTCACAACGATTAATATAAAAGAAGAATTTATTACCTAAAATTAAAAATATGTTTTGTTAAAGTTAGAAAGATGAAAGTGCAAAAACCAATAAAGCATTTATTACAGTATTATGATTAAAAAGTCCAGCTCCATCACCACAACATGGAGCTGGAACTTGCTCGCTGCTTACCACGGGTTACCATGGCGACGAGCCCATTGAGCGGCGCCATCAGGCCACGGGACAGATCTGTGGAGAAGCGGCCCGGCTCACAGTGAGAACGCGTGTTTTTCAAGGCATTTTCGGGGAAAAAAACACCTGCAATTGAATCAACGCGGATGGATTCGTTTAATGCCGTACTGCGGAACACTGCAGGCAAAGCAGAGAACAAGGTTGACTTCTTGTGTGCAAATTATTTATTGACTTTTTATTTATCATGATTCGTTTTAAAACATATGGCATGACTATTTGTGCATCTGCATGTTCGAAATATATCAAAATAAATAAAATAAATAAAATAAATAAAATAAATAAAATAAATAAAATAAATAAAATAAATAAATAAAATAAAAAATAAACATAAATACATTAAATACATTAAATACATTAAAATACATTAAATACATTAAATACATTAAATAATAACATTAAATAAATAAAAACATAAATAATAACATGAAAAAAAATATATATATATATATATAATATATATATATATATAATTAAAAAAATAGAAAAATAAAATAAAATAAAATAAAATAAATAAAAATAAATAAAATAAAATCGCCCAAGAGCAAACCAGAAAAAGACACACGGTGCACCTTGAAGAAAAAAGGTAAGCATTCCCCCAAAAAGAATCATATTTACTCGTTTATACCATAGCGTGTCCTATTTTTTTCCAACAAATGATTACTTTAACGGAACACGTGTTTATAAATTGAAGATTGAAATAACTGCGAGCCACTTAAATGCTGAAGAAAGTCGCTTGCAATAATTCACAATGAAAATGTTCATTGCCAATTGGGTGAATAGCTATTTGCCCACTAACCGGAGCTGAACAATGATTAAAAAAAATGCTATAATGTCATTGTGAGCAAGACACTTTTATTTAACGTGCCTGTTAATTTGTGCCAAAGTTGTGGTAGTAGCTTAGCAATACTTGAAAACTGGTGTCTGGACAATAAACCCATATGAGCCACGTTACAGCAGTGTATTCATAAAAAAAAAGAGAAAAATGAAGGCAAACTCGATATAATTCAGCTTGAAAACAAATCCCACCTGTCTCTAACGCTAAGTGCCGTGATGCTACATCTCCGTGACCGCTCGTTCCTGAGGAGTACAGCTGTAGAATGTGTTTTCGTGTTTCGTGAAATAGTGATTTTCAATTTTGTTTTGTTCCGTTAGCCTAGCCAGCCATACCAACTGTTCTACAAGAAGAAAGGACTAGTCTCACTGCCGGTCCAAAAAAAGAAGTCGCCACAGAAAAAAAGGGTCACACGCGCTAATATTTGGTAGGACCTTTAGCCTTTAGCTTTGATTACTGCACACATTCGCCGCGGCATAGCTTCAGTAAGCTTCTGCAACATTAAAAGATGTATTTCCACACAGATCTTGTATTGATGATGTGAGAGAGTGACCACTGCACAAAGCCTTCTCCAGCTCGTCCCAAACACTCTCACTGGGGTTCAGATCTGGAGAAGATTCGTTTCTGCTTCTCCTTAAGACGTTTTCTCTGCTCGATGTCAATGATTTGACCCTTCTCAGACACTGACATCTCGTCCATGACCACGGGATTCGTCTTTCCACATGTTTGTTTGAGAAATGCATCAGTCGGGTTCGAATACCGTGCTGCAGCTGAAAGACAATCACCTGCAGCAGTTGTCCAGTAGGAGGCTCGTACCTGCTGTATTTGCTTCGTTTGAATCCAAGCGGCTTTTTTGTTTGTTTTTTTGGACAGGCAGTGTATATTTAAGTTTGATGATGGAATAGTTACTAGTCAGAACTGAGTAGGAAATACAAGATAGTTTACGGACATTTTAAAAAATGTATGGCTAAAGTGCAATCCATTTTAAAATGTACATAGTTTGTTTGTTCTCTAAGTGTCTCCAAAGGCTGTAAAAATGCATATACACATGCTTTAAAATTACTTGTATTCAAATTTTAGGCTATTCAACTTCTTTGTTTTTTTTTAACTGAGTTTGATTTTTTTTAAAAATCAAAAATAGCAGAAAAATAAATATCACGTGGTAAGTGCAATTTTCTCATTGACAAACAATATTAATCTTGTGCTAAAAGATGGATTGTTCAGAGAGAAAAAAATCCGGAAATGTGCCCCTGGTACACTTAACCGAGACGGGGGGGCTTTCATGCATTCTCATATTTGGGATAGTGTTCCAAAGAAGTGGAGCAGCAGGGGGCGCTGTCGTCTTGCCTCTGCTGGAAGGGAAACCGCACCAAAAACTGTGTATATCAGCCGGAAAGACACATCACTGCAACACAGAGTGACTCTTCTGATGACGCAACAGCAAAGAGGACTGGTCTGACAGAAGAAGAAGAAGATCATGTAATCAAAAGAAGACCACATGAACCTGTCTGAAAGAGGAGGCCGTGTATGGCTGGTCAGGCTAAACCATCACGGTCGGGGCAGTAATACACCATTCAAAATCAATGCAAATTTCGAGCGCAGGCATCGAGTGGACTTGAGTCACTCACAAGTCGAAGACAAACAAACTGCCGGAGCCTCTGGACTTCCCCCACAAGCTCCTGGTGCGTGCAAACCGGTTCTGAGTTGGTCATGTTCATCGTCGCCGAGCAGTACTTTGGCCAGTCGCTTGCCGGTTCACCCCTCATAGCCTTCCCTGCATGCTACAGTAACATCACACATTAATTTAGGCCTCAAAACGCCTTAGTGTACGCTCTTGTGCTACTCTTCTGTCAACATTGGTCAAATACAACAAGAGCTATACATTTGGCAGGGAGAAAGTGAAATCCTACACATTTTATATTGGTCCTCACAAGGCGCAGAAGCTTCACTATCGCCATCCTTAGCTTTCGATTTGGAGAAGACTGGTCTGGATCGCGTCGGGACTGGCGTTCCAGCTTAAACCCGGTGCCGTGCTTCTTGGCTGTAGCCGCCCGGAGACTCTCGGTTGCGGTGCGGTTTATAGGAGTCCTGGTACGGGTCCTGGAAGTCCTCCTCCACCAAAGGGGAGTGGTCCCGGCTGTGTTGGGAGCCGGACGACAGGCGGTTGCGGTTCTTGCGGGCGCGTTCGTTGTGGTAGTTCTCGTCCGCCGGCATCAGGCTGCGGCGCTCGACGGGGGAAAGGTCCGACGTCGTGTGGTTGCTGTTTCGGTTTTTTTGGGCCTGGTTGAGAAAAAGGGAAATTAGACAAATGGGACGGATCGGTGATGGATGGATGATGGATTGGTGATGGATGGATGATGGATCGGTGATGGATGGATGATGGATGGATGGATGATGGATCGGTGATGGATGGATGATGGATGATGATGGATGATGGATCGGGATGGATGATGGGATCGGTGATGGATGGATGATGGATGGATGACTTGGATGGATGGATGATGAGGATCGGGGTGATCGGGATGGGATGATGGATCGGTGGGGATGGGGAGATGAGGGAATCGGTAAGGGGAAGGAGTGACGTGCAGTGGATGATGATCGTGATGGGTGATGGATGGAATGATGGACTCGCTGAGGATGGATGATAGAAAGGATGATGATGAAGGATGATGGAATCGGTGATGGATGGAGATGATGGATGGATATGATCGGGATGGATGGATGGATGCGGTGATGATGGATGATGAATTGGATGCAATGCATGGATGGTAGCATGATGGATGGATGATGGATGGATGGATGATGGATCGGTGATGGATGGATGATGGATCGGTGATGGATCGGTGATGGATGCATGATGGATGGATGATGGATGGATGGATGATGGATGAATGATGGATGGATGATGGATCGGTGATGGATGGATGAATGGATGATGGATCGGTGATGGATCGATGATGGATCAATTAGAGTTGTCTGAGTAGAGACTCAGGATGAGGGCACCGTCTCAGGTGATCAGCCCCGCCTCTTCCTTATACGGTGATGTGTTAAGGTGAAGATGATAGAGAATTTGGGTGGGAGGGTGGGGTCGAGAGAGCAGAGACAACAAGAGATGCTGGGATAGGCCTGTATAAATAGGGCTTCTGGGTAATTAGAGGTGTGGTTAAAGAGACCTCTAAAAGAAGCTGCTCTGTTTTTAAAAGCTCATGTTAGAGAGCGAAAAATGAACGGGCCTCTGTGATCCATTCCTCTGCCAACAAGCTACGCGGGCCCGGCGCTGGCATGTTCACCTGGTTGGCGGCGGGAAACGGGGCGAGCGCGGTGGAGCCCAGGTTGCGCCCCAGCAGCGGGTTCAGGGGCGTGCTCAGGGACGTGTGCGTGGCCCTCCAGTACGCCTCCAGGTTCTCGGCCAGGTGCTCGCACGCGTCCTCCAGCTGGTTCTCGTCCAGGGTTATGTCGAACATTTCCTGAGGGCAGACAGTCGGGGGGAGCAAGAGGGTGGAACGGTCATCTGAAGAATCATGTTTTAATAATAGGATTGTGTTCAAAGTTGACATTTGAATGGAAATTGACAAAAAGACTAAAAACTAAAAACCCATGAACTGACAAACTACAAGACCTGCATGTATTTGAGCATATTTGTACAGATATAAACTATAGTTGGCAGTTTTTGTGCAGAATTAGACAGGAAATGTTGATGTTTGAGGAGGAAATTACAGCACTTCAAGAACTTCACCCTTTGCGGTTTGCCGAGTGCGATTTTAAATTCGATTGCGATCATCCTCGCGTACGTTGGTTTGAACGGGACTCACCGACGGACACTGTGACAGTTTTTCAGCCGCCGCGAGCTGCACGTTCAGGTGTTTGCTCTGAGACTTTCCCCTGGATTTGATCAGACGCTGGAGCACCTGCAGGGAAGCACAAAGCAGACGTACGTTACACCACGTGTGCGTCACGCCGTATCGTTCGCGAATGATGCGTCGTCGAGTCTAAAAGTCAAAAGATTTAGGCAAAATTTGAATTTGTAGGCCAATTTTGAGTCAAATCTAGATTATTCAAAAACTAAATAATGTATCTAAAATCCCCTCTGTAATTTTTTTTTTGTCATTTATACATCAGTAAAATGAAGCCATAAATCCAAACCTGGCTCCATCCATTTTTCAGATTCAAACGTTGCAGACACGTGAAATGTTGTTGGTTTTTATACATAAAATGCCTAATATCCAAAACATGACACGGTGAAAAACTTGTGATACATTTTTTCCTCACATTCACGGGAGTAAACGGCATGAGAAGTTTCAAATCGATATCTTTAAGTTTATGTTTTTTTTCCTATTCCCTCGCGTCGTACCTTGGGCGAGGAGACTTTGACGTGGACGATGATGGGCGCTAACGACGTCTTAATGAGCTGAGCCGGATGGTTTATGGTGTCGGCGTCCAGCACCACCAGCTGCAGCGACCGGGCCAACTCGAAAATGAGCTCGATCTCACTCTGCACCTCCGCTGGGAATTCAGAGCGACGACGGAACACGGAGACACAGTTAGCGTTTGCGGAAAAGTCCAAAAGTCGGTGGCGGTCGATACGTTTACGTGCAAGAAAAACACGCATAAATGCGACGATTTGATTGGACATGGAGTTCAATCATCGTCAGGTTCAGTTTCTCTTGCGTTTGGAAAAAAATGACCAGGAGAAATTGCTTCTGGGAACAAAAAACATCAGCCAAATTCTTTATCAAGATCTTTTGACACTTAACATATATTTTAATACTTTGCCTTAAGTATCTGTACTTTTACTTAAAGTCCATGTGACACATTAGACTACACTTTTCAGTAAAACAAAGTAAGATAAGATTTAACCAAACATTTTGCAGTTTTTTCCCTCAAATTTGGCAGTTTTGGAAATGTTTAAAATGTCACTTCCTGGTTTGACATGTCCAACAAATATGACATAGGCAGAGGTAATTCCACAACTGTTACTTAACAACCAGATTATAAACGTAAATCACAGAATAGTTATGATTTGGCACATAATTACACCTGACAACATGTTTATTTTGTTAAATAACTGTTTAAACTGTCATAAAAAGGTGTAGGTTGTGTGCAAATTTTCACAACATTTTCGAATGGAATGGCGCTTTTTGATGACATCACAGAGGTGGAGGTATTCTGTGGTAGAGCTGTAATTTTCCACTTTTACTTATCAAATTGTCTTCACAAACTGTAATTCCACTGATGAAAAACTGTGATAATTATTGACCAAAGGGACAAACTCACCAAACAACGTCATAATTAGAAAAACATCTAAAGCTGTCACATGGACCACCACTGCTGTTACGTTTGCTCTGTTGTGTTCTCTCTGGGACGATAAAGTCAATAGGGGGATTCTTGCATGTAACCTTAGCGACGACACAGAGGGTTTGAGCCCATGCACATCATTGACAGTGGTTTTACCCAGGTTGGAGCGCGTGTTGGACCTCTCAATGATGGCGCGCTTACTGGGGTTGTTTAGTACTGACCTCTTGGCCAGAGAAATGTCAGCGGTTACCCTGGTGATGGATATCCTGAAAACACACACACTGAGTCAGGATGACAAGGGAAGTATGAAGATAGAGCAGCTAATCAGGCGAGTCTGCGGTTTAGTACTGGCTGAGACCGGGTTTAGTCCAGGCTGAGACCGGATTTAGTCCAGGCTGAGACCTGGTTTAGTCCAGGCTGAGACCTGGTTTAGTCTTGGTTTAGACTTGGTTTAGTCCTGGTTTAGTCCTGGTTTAGTCCTGGTTTAGTCTTGGTTCATACTTGGTTTAGT
Organism: Chaenogobius annularis; assembly: GCA_015082035.1. Taxonomy (NCBI): domain Eukaryota; kingdom Metazoa; phylum Chordata; class Actinopteri; order Gobiiformes; family Gobiidae; genus Chaenogobius; species Chaenogobius annularis. The sequence goes on from BJKM01000387.1 coordinate 317,467, forward strand.
CTTGGTTTAGTGCTGGTTTAGACCTGGTTTAGCCCTGGTTTAGTCCTGGTTTAGTCCTGGTTTAGTCCTGGTTTAGACCTGGTTTAGTCCTGGTTTAGCCCTGGTTTAGCCCTGGTTTAGTCTTGGTTTAGACTTGGTTTAGTCCTGGTTTAGTCTGGTTTAGACCTGGTTTAGACCTGGTTTAGACCTGGTTTAGTCTTGGTTCATACTTGGTTTAGTCTTGGTTTAGTGCTGGTTTAGACCTGGTTTAGCCCTTGGTTTAGTCCTGGTTTAGTCCTGGTTTAGCCCTGGTTTAAGTCCTGGTTTAGTCTTGGTTTAGACTTGTTTTTGTCATGGTTTAGCCTCTGGTTTAGCCCTGGTTTAGCCTGGTTTAGCCTGGTTTAGTCCTGGTTTAGTCCTGGTTCAGACCTGGTTTAGTCCTGGTTTAGCCCTGGTTTAGCCCTGGTTTTAGTCCTGGTTTAGTCCTGGTTCAGACCTGGTTTAGTCCTAGTTTAGTCCCTGGTTTAGACCTGGTTTAGCCCTGGTTTAAGTCCTGGTTTAGACCTGGTTTAGTACTGGTTTAGCCCTGGTTTTAGTCCTGGTTATGTCCTGGTTCAGACCTGGTTTAGCCTGGTTTAGCCCTGGTTTAGTCCTGGTTTAGTCCTGGTTCAGACCTGGTTCAGTCCTGGTTTAGTCCTGGTTTAGCCCTGGTTTAGCCCTGGTTTAGACCTGGTTTAGCCCTGGTTTAGTCCTGGTTTAGACCTGGTTTAGTCCTGGTTTAGTCTTGGTTTAGTCCTGGTTTAGTCCTGGTTTAGCCCTGGTTTAGCCCTGGTTTAGCCCTGGTTTAGACCTGGTTTAGCCCTGGTTTAGCCCTGGTTTAGACCTGGTTTAGTCCTGGTTTAGTCCTGGTTTAGACCTGGTTTAGCCTGGTTTAGCCCTGGTTTAGACCTGGTTTAGCCCTGGTTTTAAGCCTGGTTTAGTCCTGGTTTAGCCCTGGTTTAGCCCTGGTTTAGCCTTGGTTAGACCTGGTTTAGCCCTGGTTTAGCCCTGGTTTAGACCTGGTTTAGCCCTGGTTTAGCCCTGGTTTAGACCTGGTTTAGACTGGTTTAGCCCTGGTTTAGACCTGGTTTAGCCCTGGTTTAGCCCTGGTTTAGACCTGGTTTAGACCTGGTTTAGACCTGGTTTTATAGCTTACCTTCCATCAAACCTGTGCTTCAGGAAGTCAAAGAGTGCTTTCTGCATCATGTCCGTCACCTGCGCAATGACAAGAAGCAAAATGGAGGAACACAGAAAGATCACAATTAAAAAGCGAGTCTAAAATGTCCTTCAGCCCCCAAAAGTACATCCACTTTTCTATGGGGTTTTTCTAAAGGGATCAAGACCCACGAGGACCGCGCCGGCAGCAGTGAGTGATGAATCAGACCAATCAGAAGAGCAGACTCACGGTCAGTTTGAGAGTCCAGTATGGACGGACTCCAATCGATCTTTAGGGAACCAGCGCTGCCATGCACAAGAGTATAAAGTGATCACGTCTAAAGACCCACCAGTATGTTCGAACCCAGGGTTTCCCAACCAGGGGTGACGGGCCCACCACGGGTAATGGAATGCTGTTAAATATGTTAAAAAAGTTTAACATATTTAAGAATGTTTTGGAGCATTTTGAACATGAATGTCACGAAACAAGAAAATATAGCTGTAATAATAGACTAAATACTACTGATAGTAACAGAAAAACGAGTGAGGGGGTACTCGTAGTGTTAGGGGGACTTGAACCACTGATTTAAGCAACAGAAATAGAACCGACGCGAGCCACAACCGCCGCAAGCCGCCGCAAACCGCCTCCGTTTATCGGCGCGGAAAGTCTGGGGCAAAATAACCGTTTTCCCGTTCATAATTCAGAAACTGTGGTCTACTTTCTGTCTTTCCGTCTCCCTTTCTTTTTGCAGTTTACCCACAAGGCAGTTACCAAGGCAACGGCGGGATCGGGAGGCGAGGTTTCCATGGCGACGGACCACATCCCCCGCCGCACACACTCCCCCCCCTCCTCCTCCTCTCTCCCGTCCCGCTCCGCTCTCTCCAACACTCTGCACACTCCATCGCCGTGCGTGTGTGTGCGTGTGTGTGTGTGTGTGTGTGTTTACGCGCGTCGCCCGATATTAAAAAGGTGTTCAACTTTTGGTCGCCGTGGTGATAGTCAAGTGTAAAACATCCCGTGGAACAGTTCAGGCCCCTCTGAAGGGCGACATGAAGTACAACAGAGCGGCACGACTTGGGGGGCGCGGAAATGTCCAATTGCGAGTCTGTTTTTTCTTTCTGGGAAGTGATTGAAGGAGTTGTGATGAGATTTGAGATTTAAGTTTCAATAATGGGGCTGTCGCACTTCAATCGTGTCCGAGAATTGTCAAAACGACTGAAATGGGCCAAGATGAACTCACAAACTCCAAAAGAATCACGTGCATTTCAGAACATGATTTGTGTTGGAGGTTTTTTTGCAGATGAAAACAGGATCTTCTGTCGTTTGTGGAGGAAATGACGGCACTTCATTTGCTAATTGCTTCAGATTACGATTCGATTGTGATTCATCTTAATTAGTCCTGTTGTGTACTTTTAAGAAGTATATGTATTTTGTGAAGTGTTGGTGTCAGTCTTGATTTACTGTACTTTGGTGTGCTGTTGTTGTGTCCTTTGATGCTTCATTTATTGTGCAAACTAAACCAGCAAAGGCTCAATTTATATACATTTTTAAAATTTGTTTCTGTATCTCTGTAATGTAAAAAAAATAATAAAAATAAATAAAAAATAAAAATAAATAAAATAATAATAATAATAATAATAATAATAATAATAATAATAATAATAATAATAATAATAATAATAATATAATTTTTTTTTTTTTGTAGTCTTGGTTGGGTCCAGTTCTTTTCCAGATTTAGTTCTAGGTTTAATCCCACTTTAGTCACAATTTTGATGTAGTCTTTTATATTGCCACCAAACACAACAGTTTAAATCATTATCAACAATGACCGAAAACCAGAATATATGCATTTTTTAAGTATTACATTTTAAATATTAGAATCGACGCATGCGATAAAACAAGATCAATTACTTCCAAATACTCCTGTGACGTATGACAGGTTTTCACCATTCTCACATTTTGACTTTATTTGGTGTATTTATATATGAAGGATAGTTTTACACAAATCGAGTAAGTATTTGTGGAGAAAAGTCGAGAAATCTGTAGAAAATGACAGGAAGTGACATCACAGTCGGGACACGCTCGTTCCAGTCAAAGTTTATGCAGAATTTACACAAAGAAACGACTTTTCTGACTCTCTAAACATGACAAAATAAATCTCATATATTTTCATTTGTCAAATAAAACATATTGTGACATTAGATGAGTTTTTTTTCCCAGTGTTTGATGGGTAATTTCCTAGTGTGATGTCATCAATTACAAACAGGAAGTGAAATTATAAACCTAAAAAAATGAGCTATTCTGGGACAAACAATTTTAAAATGTATTGCAAAATTCTAAATATATTAATCTTAACTGCATTTTAGTTCAACGAGTGGTCCGACCTGTAGGGGGCACTTTAAATCAGTGTGCAGCTGCAGCGCACCGTGGCTGTGGCCGTGGTTATGTAACAGTGCAGTTTATGGACAGAATAATTGCCACTTAAGTGTATTATAGTTCTACACACAAAAGGTTACGGCGGTTCTGAGCGGCGCAGCGTACGGAGAGTATAAACAGGTGACGCGGGAGTGACACATGTTCATTGTAGATTCTGACAGCAGCAGAACGAAGGAAAGACCTGTGAAAGGAGCCGTGTTGAGGCAGAGTTCAGACTTGGGAGGTCTGTGGTTCGACAGTAAAAGTCTTATGTGCAGGGAAAAGTCTTAGGAAATGATCACTGAAAACCATCTACATTCGTTTTTTGTTTTTAAATCGCAATTGATTGAAAAACAATGAATCATAAGTTTGCTCGAGACACGGCCAAAAATATGTCATAAAACTAGCGTCCGCCGGCGTTGATAATCTAGTATTAGTACACAAAGAGAGGTATCTAAAGTACACATTTATAATAATAACAGGCATAATTTGACATCATTTTTGGAGAGCTACTTGGAAGGAGGTCCGGCGTGTGATGTTCTGAGTCCAAAAGCTCCACAAACACGGCAAATGCGGCTTTAGAATCCCCCCAAATGGGCCGTTAATGCGACTTTTTCACCGGAAGATCAATGCAGACGTTTCAATCCAAACTGATATTGATTGACTGGGGGGATGAATAAACCTGAACGGGAAGTGGTTCTTTGATGTTTGTGCAAAATATATGAAGTCGCGTCTTCAGTCGGTTGTAGAGGAAGAAATAAACCCGTTCAGACACCGGACCGGAGTTAAAATGATCAACAAATCTACAAAAATATGAAATCAATCCCAGTTTTCATGAAGCTTTAAGTGTTTTTCCCCCGCATGGAGCAGACTCACCTCATAACCTTTAAGTGAGGGCCCCACCAGCACCACGGGTCTCATGGAGGGAACCACGTCGTACGGAGGAACGTGCTCGGCCTGTAGGGGGCGGCAAACGCGGGAACGGGAACTGTGATTAGAGGCGGGGTTTGACAGGCCCAAAATGTAACTTAATGTAACTAAATGTAACTTTTAATCAAGCAGATTCTAATGTAACAAAAGTATAAAATAAGTCTTACAAAAGAAGAATCGTAATAAAAGGACATATTATTATAATTATTATTTTATTTTTTTATTTTATTTTTATTTACTTTAAACATACGCTTGAGGACCGCTTGAGGCAGCTCATGTTTTAAAACTTAAAATAATGTCAGTCAGTCGTTTCCTCATCGGGATATGTGTCAGCGCTCCATCTACTGGCCGCAGAGGGAATTACTACGGGGAAAGCAATCAAAAGCTAGCTTGCCCCGACATGCTAATGGCAGCGCGCAGTTGTAAAGAACGTGATTTGACGCAGAACGAGTCTGAAGATGACGTGTGGACTTGACAACGGCACAGGAGACCTCAGGATTTACCGTTGCCGCCACAAATTGGAGAAATTTGAAACCTAGTGTTTTCTGAGGCTCAGAGAAGGAGGACTTGGTAAACGAGATTCATCAAACTGAAGCTAAATGCAACTCCAGGTATGTTCTTGATGAGGGAATAATGTCAGAAGACGGTTAAAAGCTCAAAAAGTACATTTGACTTTTAATGCGCCTGTTAAAGGACACATATTTCCCCGATCTGTGACGTTTTCTCGATCTGTGACTCTGAGAATCTTCTCTGCTCTTTTTTAACTCCATTAACCATCGCCGGACTCATTCCGTGCATTTCCGCCATCTAATCCCGGTCATTGCAACAGTGTTAATTTTCGAATTGTGTAATCCCTTCTGCAGCCAGTAGATGGAGCCAAAGCTCAGTTACTCTCAGTAATCTCCCAAAGCTGTGGCAAAGTTATATTGTGTTTTTTTAAAGTTCTAAAACATGAAATGCCAAACTAAAAGGTCATCAAGTGTGCTAATAACACAAGTAATGCTTAATACTTGTCCTTTAAAGCAACACAAAAGATAGGCTTTGTTGATATTCATGGGTTAAAGATTGATGAAAGATTGGAACAATATCAATACAAAGAAATCCAAAATGACTTACCACCTTTTGCTTCTGTTTGCCTGTGGAAAAGATGAGCTCATTTCAGTCACAGTCACAGTTTTGGATGCTCTTTTACGTGGGATAAATAATGCATGTGCAGATGTGGGGCGGCTCCAAGCGTAAAAGGCCAGTCTGAAATATTAAATGTGCTTCTGGCCGAATTACCTGCCGAGCTCGGGTTTGGCTTAAACGTACCCGACACCATTTCGCCCAGACTGGAAGACGAGTTCCCACTGGATTTACTCCTGCGGGAAAAGAGGTGCGATTTAGTGAACGGCGTCGACAGTTCAGTGAAAAGTCCAGGTCACGATCGCGTCACGACTGTCCAGATATTTCCCCTTTCGATACGACGTGCAAGGCTACGTCCGGTTTCATTTCATAGATTTAACGTCGAATAAGTATGTCGAAAGAATTGAAAAATACAGGATTCATCTGTCGTACTGTACAGACTCCAAAGGCAAAAACAGTGGCGTTACCAAATCAAAATGGCCAAAAATTGTTTCAAAATGTCAAGATTTTTGTCAAAAATACACTTTGTTCATGAATATTCTCCATGTAGACGCTTTCATACGCCACATTTCAATCTTTATTTGGTCGATAATGCGGTTAAAATGTCTCAATGTGCAATAGAAATAATCGTTTGACTTTAAAAATGACTAAAATAATCGTTGCTTGCATCAATCGTTTGTTTGGTTGCTAATTCTGCCCACTTGTCGCTGGGTTATTCAAACGTACACACAACAACGATATCACCTGACACGTTAAGCTCGATATTTTCCTTTTGTTTTGCCTCCCGTCGGTCAAATTTTGATTGGACTTCCACAAATATTTAATAACAGGCAAAACCCAGTGGTTTTTGGCCGTTTCGCTCTGTGTTTTTCCCAAAATAAAACTCTGCCAACATCCAAATACTGAGACTCGGCCAGATCAAAAACAGGAGGCAAAGATAGCAGTTTAATCACCTTATGGTCGTCTCTGGCCCCTGTCCAGGCGCACCGCGAGCCCCTTGGATTACAAAATGTTTTCTGGCATTTTCACGCTGTCGTTTCTTCCGTCACTGAACCCGCTTCCAGACGGAAAAGACGATCTGTTTTGTTGCTAACTTCCGAACAGGATCGTGCCCAATTGCGCCAACCTTTCACCCCGTTGTACGAATTTATCTGCTGCTAATTTGTTTTGGTCTTTGCTCAGAAAAGAAGAGCGCGTTCTTTAATACGTTTGAATGTGAACAAAGGAAGATTTGACCATTAAAAGAAAAGATAAACCGTTTCTCTTGACTGACAAAAGAGCACAAAAGTCGCCCTTGAAACAGAGAATTTGATCATGGATTTTCTACTCAAATAAATAAACGGCCCAAACTTTGCACCAAAAAATTTACCTAATTTAAATGCAAACCAGCCTCAATAAAATAAATAAAATAAATAAAATAAATAAAATAAATAAAATAAATAAAATAAATAAAATAAATAAAATAAATAAAATAAATAAAATAAATAAAATAAATAAAATAAATAAATATAAAATAAATAAAATAAATAAAATAAATAAAATAAATAAAATAAATAAAATAAATAAAATAAATGACTTAAATAAAATAACATAAAATAACATAAATGATTTAAATGATTTAAATAAAATAAATAAAATAAATAAAATAAATAAAATAAATAAAATAAATAAAATAAATAAAATAAATAAAATAAATAAATAAAATAAATAAAATAAATCGATTTTCTTTTTTTCTTTTTTACAGTCTATGGTTTCAGAAAGCACATTCATTCATGTTTGTCTCTGTTCAAAACAAAACTGGGACTAAACCCTGATCTAAACCGGGACCAGTCCAGGACTAGGACTAAACCATCAGGACTAAACCAGGACCAAGTGTGAATGAAACCTTTGAAACTATGATTAGTTAGAGAAGAAGCTCAATATGTAATAAAGTAAGAGTCAAATAGTATTATTAAAGTAAAAGTAAAACGTAATTGATGATGATTTTAAGTCGTTTTTAAAATTTTGTTATTATTGTTTTTGTAATGAAGAAAATATGACATAAAATTGTTCTAAAAGTGCAAATTTGTATATTTCTAAATAAATATGTATTACAAAAGAAGAATCTACACAATATATGCACTTATTTATAGATATTTATGAGTTGAAAATGTGTTTTACCACATTAAAAGTAAAAAATAGAGCATTTTTTGAATGGTCAAGAGTTCCCAAAAAGTCACGTGACAAGTTTGAATGCTACTTTCTGCCCGGTCCGAATTACTGCCCCTTATAAACATTTAGGCAGTGACATGACACTCGACTGCAATAAAAAGCCTTGAAATGAGGTTCTGACCCATGGAATCGCCCTCTCTTCTGCTCCTGCTGCAGGCGGATGTTCTCCAGCTTGAGCGGACTCGGGATGAAGCCGATCTCACAGCCTTCCTTCACCAGACGCCCGATCCACCAGTCGTTATTGTACTTCTGCAAACCACAAGTCCAACAGTCAGGTGCAGATCTGTCACACGTGGGTTGAAGGTCAAATAACGTGTAAAAAGGTGTTTTAAACGAAAATCAGATTGCTCCTTTTCATTCATGTATTTTTATTCTGTCAATGATGATATCCTTTTTATGTTATGAATGAATTAAATACATAAACTAAATTGAAAAATCCATTATTTGAAACCTTTGAAGTGGTATTTTTTGGTTTTATGGCTAAAAAGAAATATATATGTGTTGAAAACTTGTGAAAGTAATTCTGTCCAGGTTCTGTGCATAAAAAAGTATCACAAATAAAATATACGTGGGTAAAAATATACATGTTTAAAATTGTAGCAGTAGCAGTATTTCACACAGATTTTTCATAATTATTTAAAGAGTGAATTCTTGATTTGTAACTGTTAAAAAGTGTGATCTTCTGACAGAAACTGGACTAAATGGACTTTTCTTTGGATGCTTCACTTTCCTAATATTTTATTTTTACCCAATTTGTTCTGTCTGGTCTAATTTAATTTTTATGTTTGTTAAAATAAATAAAAAAATAAAAATAAATAATAATATTTACAAAAATAAAATTAAAAAATAAAAATAAAAAAATTAAAATTAACAATAATAATAAAAACATCACAGATTTTTTTGTCAATCAGTTTCCCAAAGTTTCTAGCCTTTTTATGTGTATATTCTTGTACATAAACTCAGAAGCTTTAGTCAGAATGTCACCATGAACGTGCTATGAAAATAACCCCTCAAAACAAATGAAAAGTACATTTTACTTTCAGTTCGGTTAAAAAATGTAGTGCAGTAGAAAGTACAGATCCTTAAAATATGAAGTATCCACTGTACAATGGCCTGAAGTTCAGTACAGTTCCTTTCCACTCCCATGTGGTCTTAGACTGGAGATCACTGTAAAACGTTTTGTCTGAAGTATCTTACCACAACTGAGTGTAAAGTGAACGATAAAGCACGTAAATGTTATAACGCTATAATACATATGATTTGGCATCTTTGAATCCGTTTGATGATATGTTCTCGAGGGTTCGAGGCGCTCAAAACCAATGAGCCACGTTCATGTTGGGTTGAAGTCATCATTTCAGACGGCCAGGGCCGAACTCTGGCATAGATTTACTGCTGTGGCTTTTGGCTTGAGTTCTTTCAAATGACAACAATCGCATCTTTGGGGTTGAATATCTTCACTTTCTGAAGCTGTTATGAAAGAACATCTCACTTTACTGCATTTGGCTTGAGCTCTTCATTTGCATTATCGTTGTGAGTTAGCTGATGTTACGTTGTTGTGTAGGTTACGATGCTAACGTTTATGTGCACGGTTTATCTTTGCTCTGATGTGGTGACCTTTTCTCCTGCCCAGTCGAGCTTTAATAAATCCAAATCTTTTAGTTTCATGTGGATGGACTCAGTAATGACAGCGATAAGAACTATAAACCAATCTGCAATCGGACAGTAAAACGCACGATTCCACAATCAAAGCTGGAGAAAGTCGAGCTGCAAAGCCTTCCACTTTGATTCAAACACCCGCCGTGCCCCTTCCTCTGCTCCTTCCTCTGCCCCTTCCTCTGCCCCTGCCTCAGCATCCGCCCCTGCCTCCGCGCCCTGCCTCCACCCTTGCATCCGCCTCTGCCCCTGTCTCTTGCCCCTGCCTCTTCTCTGCCCCTTCCTCTGTCCCTTCCTCTGCTCCGCCCTGCCCTGCCTCTGCATCCGCCCCTGCCCTCTGCATCCGCCCTGCCCTGCCTCTTGCCCCTGCCCTTCCTCTGCTCCGCCCCTGCCTCAGCCCTGCTCCGCCTGCCTCTGCCTCTGCATCCGCCCTGCCTCTGCCCCTTCCTCTGCCCCTTCCTCTGTCCCTTCCTCTGGTCCTTCCTCTGCTTCCGCCCTGCTCTGGCCCCCTGCTCCTGCCCTGCCTCCGCCCCTGCCTCCGCCTTGCCATCCGCCCCTGCCCTCCGCCCCTGCTCCGCTCTGCCTGCTGCATCCGCCCCTGCCCCTGCTCTGCCCCTGCCTATGCCCCTGCCTCTGCATCCCGCCCCTGCCCTGCCCTCGCCCTGCCTCCGCCCGCTGCATCCGCCCTGCCTCCGCCCCTGCCCCTGCTCCTGCCCCTGCATCCGCCCCTGCCTCCGCCCCTGCCCCTGCCTCCGCCCCTGCCTCCGCCCCTGCCTCCGCTGCTCTAGACAGATTCATAATCGATTCAGCACCATGAACAGCACCTCTTTGATGTGCAGGAAGTCCTTGGCGTCAAACGAGACGCCGGTTCCAGCCACCGGGACGTCCTCGTCGAGTGCGCCGCAGTAGCTCACATTGGTGCGCACGGCGAACGCCACGCCCTTCGCCTGAAAGCAGAAAGGGCAGCGCTGAACAGACGAGGGGAAGTTAGAGAGCGGCTCATTTACAACAGAGAGAGACGGATGGGTTAATCAGGATTCACTGGTGAAGACGAGAGCGAGGAAGGCCGCATAAAACGTCTGTAATGAGGAGTCTGAAGCTTTAGTACACGATGCTACGGTAATTCAATGAAAAGTTGGATGTTTTTAATCATTTATAACAGACGGATTGCGTAGAAATGAAACCTAATGCAAGAGAAAATACACAAAATAAAAAATAATATACCAAATGTCCTGATACACGAAATGATCCGGTTATTACACACAAAATAGACATAAAAACACAAGTGTATGTTTATGTGACAGTTTGGACTGCACATTTCACTAAAACATATTAAACACAATTAGATTTTAGATTTGAATAAACATTTTTTCTATTTGTCCCCAATTTGACCCCTTTTTTGTAAAGTTTATAATTGTACTTCCTGGTTTGACATGAGCAGATGTGGCATAGGTAGAGGTAATTCCACAACTGTTACCTAGCAACCAGACTGTAAACAAGAGCCAAAATCCATATGAATGACAGAACAAACAATAACACCATGTCACAGCTTTATATTCTTGAACGATCGTTTAAACCGTCAGAAAAGTGTCAGTCAAGTGTAAACCGTCTGTGTGTTTTCAACGGCACGTCGCACATTGATGACATCACAGAGGGATTCTGCTTTCCAACTGTAACTGAGCCACGAGCCACCACTGGCCAAGGTTTATCTCATCGGTTTGATCCTACAGTCCAAGCCCACCGTCCAACTCCGAGCCCCAGTATGAAATGTCCTTCCCGCCGCTGACCTTTGCCCTCTCGAGCTGGACCGTGGCCTGCTGCTCCCGCTCCTGCCGGCCGCCCTCCTTCTCCTCCTCCAGAGACACATCCGAGTCCGACGGTCGGCTGGTGTACGAATCCGCTGAGCCCTGAAGCAGAACGGGACAAAACACAAAACACGCGGGGGTTTTAGCGCTACATGCTAAAGGCTAGCACGTGCGCGGTGAGGGGGGAAACACCAGTCCTGTGATGCAACGTACAAGCGACGTGTTAGCGCTTTAACGGCACATTCACGCGCGCTTCGCACCATAAAGAAAGGCTTTGGCGCTGATGTCCATCTGAAGGGAATAAATCTGTTTGAGGGTCTTTTAAAGGCGCCAACAGTAAACAATCTTTACTTTTAAAGATTTAAATTTGAAACTTCTCCTGCAGTTTACTCGCATACATGTAAGAAAAACATGTATTTGCAAGTTTTTCATCATGACATGTTTTCATGCGGATGTAAGGCGTTTTATGTGCAAAAACGGACACAATTGCACATATTTAAGACATTTAGAGCTGAAAAATGGACCGAGCCAGATTTAAATTTCTTGCTTCATTTTGTTAACACATTAATTAGATAAAAAACAATGTACAAAGCGGATTTTAGATATTTTATGACTGAAAAATCAAATTATTTAAATTTTCAACTATAATTTATCAGGTTTAGAATTAAAAATCATCAAATCCTTCAGTACGTTTTGTCAAAATCTCGTTAAGTGTAAGATTGTACAGTTTGGCGTGTGTAGGTGCTGAATGTGACTGTTTTAGCGTGCTAAAGCGGCACAAAACACGCACGGGGTCATTTTGCATGTTTTATTAGGAACGGGATTGTCGCCGCATGTGAGGGGGGGCAACCTTTTCGGACGGCGGACCACTGACGCTCTTGCGAAGCGAGGCAATCCCCCCGTCGCAGCGATCAAAGGCGGAGAGATTAAAGATGTCTCCGAATGCGCTTCACAGGGACGGCGTGTTTTTTTGTTTTTTTTTGTGTGTTCGGGGTAAAATTAGGCTGCATCAAACGCGGCGGCGCTCAGATGTGAACGGAGCGCTTTGTTTGGTTGGAGATGAAAATAGACTCGCGCAAAGAACAGTCAAGACAAAACACGGAACACGCTAAACTGGTATGAAACATCACCGAGCAAGATTTGATTTGATTTGTTTTACTTTTCTAATCAGTTCTATTTACGGTCGTACGCAATGTGTGTAGCGTTTCTTTTTGTGTGTGTTCTGATGTCGCACACTCTTCCTCTTTCACCATATACAGACTCACACGATGAAACGCAACGACAAAACAAGAATATTAGAACTAGATTTTCGAAATGGATCCATCCAAAACGTTCTCACAATGATCGTGCTATGAAACGCCTTCAGTCCTGTCAGACCTTCTGAAATCGGTCCATTCATTTTGCATTCCCATAAAACAGTGGAAAATGAGCCATTGTTTGACCAACTGTGTCAGTGAAGTTTGTCTGTTTTACACTTCCACATCCAGCACTTCCAAAGTGGGACTAAACCTGAAACAAAACCTGGAACAAAACCTGGACAAGATCCGGACTAAACGAGGACTAGAACAGGATCAAGCTGAGTCCAGATCGGGACGAAAATGGGCTCAATGTAGGAGCAAATAATGTCAGTGAACGCACCCTAAAGTAGGGACAGAATCCAGGCTAAACCAGGACTAAACCAAGACTAAACCGGGACTAAACCTAAGACTAAACCAAGACTAAACCAAGACTAAACCAAGACTAAACCAAGACTAAACCAAGACTAAACCGGGACTAAACCGGGACTAAACCTAAGACTAAACCAAGACTAAACCGGGACTAAACCAAGACTAAACCAGGACTAAACCAAGACTAAACCAAGACTAAACCAAGACTAAACCAAGACTAAACCGGGACTAAACCGGGACTAAACCTAAGACTAAACCAAGACTAAACCGGGACTAAACCGGGACTAAACCTAAGACTAAACCTAAGACTAAACCGGGACTAAACCTAAGACTAAACCAAGACTAAACAGCAGGCGACTTAAACGGAACTAAACCGGGACTAAACCAGGACTAAACTAAGACTGAACCAAGACTAAACCGGGACTAAACCAAGACTAAACCGGACTAAACCTAAAGACTAAACCAAGACTAAACCAGGACTAAACCTAACACTAAACCAAGACTAAACAAAGACTAAACCGGGACAAAACCGGGACTAAACCGGGACTAAAACCGGGACTAAACCTAAGACTAAACCAGGACAAAACCAGCTCTAAACCGGACTTAAACCAGGACTAAACCAGGTCTAAACCAGGACTAAACCGGGACTAAACCTAACACTAAAACCAAGACTAAACCAAGACTAAACCGGACTAAACCGGGACTAAAACGGGACTAAACGGGACTAAACCAGACTAAAACCGTCTAAACGGGGGGATAAACGGGGGAGGAACGGCTCAGGAAACGGTAGGGGAAACTAAACCAGGACTTAACAGGGCTACAGCTAAACCAGTCTAAACCAGGGCTCCGGTCAAACCGGACTAAACCAGAGCTAAACAAGAAACGTCTAAACCAGACTAAACCAGGTCCAAACCAGGACTAAACCAGGTCTAAACCAGGGCTAAACCAGGTCTAAACCAGGTCTAAACCAGGACTAAACCAGGTCCAAACCAGGACTAAACCAGGTCTAAACCAAGACTAAACCAGGTCTAAACCAACCTAATCAGACTTCAATGAGGAACAAAACCAGGGCTAAATCATCAGAACACAACCTGGTTTATACACAAAAGAAACCAAGGATTAAACCAGGATTAAACCAGGATTAAACCAGGATTAAACCAGGATTAAACCAGGTCTAGCCCTGGTTCAACCCAAGAGCAGAGATAGTCCGTGTTCATGTCCGTGTTCTGTCACAGCCGGCGCATGACTCCACACACTTCATCTGTACAATAGTGTATCTGTGAGTGCATTTACACTGTACGTAGTATGTCAGGTTTATTCCTTTGGCATGATTTAACCTCGTCTCCCTCAGGCCCGGAAGGATCCACAATCCAGCGCCCCCCGAGACCACCGTCCCGAGCTCCTGGGGTCAGTGACACCTCAGTAAATGAGCTGAGGATGATTGTGAAACAAGGCCTCGACTGTTGGGACGAAGCACATGCTTGAATAAGAGGACGACTGTGCAGATAACGGCCACATTTGTGATGATGTTTGGGATTCACGGGGGGAAATAAGAGAAGGGTCTTGTTGTTGACCTTTCAGACACAAAAGAGTTGAATTTATGGTGATGATGTGACTGTTGTAGCGACAGAATGGAAGACGTTTACTGCAGGTAAAACGTTTCAGCATTTTTCATGAAAGTGATTTTGTTCCCTCCACAGTGCATTCTGTGCACTTCTCTAGGGGGCGCTAGATCCTTCCTGTTGTTAGATCGAGGTATCCAGGGTCATTCGGTGGTCCCTCGCTATAACGCGCTTCACCTTTCGCGGCCTCGCTGTTTTGCCCATTTTTTTTGTGCTTTTTTTTATTTTACAGCGCATTGTTTTCTGCGTCCTGATTGGCCAAGGGGACTCCAGGCAATTGTCAATCAATCTCCTCCAATCTCCTCCTCTTCTTGAAATAAGCGTAATAATCGAACTTATTTAGCGTGTATTTAGTAGCAGTAGTATTTAGTCTTAACAGAAGATAAGTCAGATCTTTTCTTGTCTAGATTTAAGTGAATAAATCTGGGTTGGAGTGATGAAATTTGCAGTTTTGCCACTCCTCCAATCAAAACGTATTCCCTAAAACATGTCAAACACAAATCAAAGTCTTGACAAAAGTAACAGTCGTCGTCATCCAAACGTTGTTACAGGGTCCGAGGATGAAACGACTTCAGGTGGGCCGGCTTTGTTGAGCTCGTAACGCGGGAATATTAAACGCGCTCGCAGCTCTATTACAATGCATGAGTCACATTTGCCTCTCGAGGAGCACATTTGCCGTATATTCGTGGCGCCGCACGGTCGAGCGACGAGTGGACACTGAATAAAAGTGGACGCGATTGGACGTTTCTTGAACGGTTTCAGAATGGGCTTAGATCTGTGTCAGAGCCAACTTAAGGCCAAAATGACACTATTTGTTGTTGGAAATGACGCTTCTTCTCACGTTCTCTCAGTCACTCATAATCACTACACTCCGACAGCGTTGTTCAATAAATGAACTTCTCAGACTCATTATAAACTGCAGCTCAGACTTTTGACGATTTGGCTCATTTATATAGCGTTTACTGGGTTTATCTACACCAGGGCTATTCAACTTCTCCAAGACTAACCCAGAATCAAACCAGGTCTAAACCAGGCCCAAACAAGGTGTAAAGCAGAATTATATCAGGACTAAGCCAGAAAAAAACAGCAAACCAGGTTTAAACTTGTACAAACCCAGAATTAAACCAGAAAACAAGAAAATAAAATCTATAATAGTAATATTTGGAAGATGGGTCACGGGCCGGATCAGATCGTTTGGCGGGCCTGATCTGGCCCCCGGGCCTTAAGTTGAATAGCCATGATGTACATGTTGGTTACTGTGTGCTCCGTGAGATGTTCAGAGCTTGAGAAACCTTTTTTTTATAACCTAACTAACCCTGCTTTAAACTTCTCCACAACGTTCTCCCTGTCTGCTGTGTTCCTTGGACTTCGTGATGCTGTTCGCTCCTCAAGATTCTCTGAACAAACTTCTGTGGAGATCAGATTCCTCTCAGGAGGACTCTGTTGAATCATTAGGTCAACATTCCATCTTTCAGACAATCATCAGCAAACTTCCGAACGGTTTATTAAAGTGTGCGGTCGTGACGGGACAAACTGTGGCCTGTGCACCTTTAAACATGGCCTCCACGTCTCGGTCCGAAGCGTCTGCTCGCTCCCTCTGGTGGCGGAACATGTGCAAATACACGCTAACGTGACGCTCGCGGGACAGAAACGTGCTTACAAAGGGATGGAATGGCTGAATTTTTGCTTTGTTCATCAGTTTTTCTTGCTCTCTGAACCCATTACAGGCTTTTTATCCTTTTTATCCTCTCCTTTTATCCTCTCTCTCCACCTTTCTCTAATCGCACGCTCTTTCACTCTTTATTTTAATTTCTCTTCTTGTTAAATCCTGCCACTTTTTTCTCTCCCTGCTTCCCTCTTTCCTTTTCTCTGCGACCACGTTCAATACGATAGTAAGAGCTTGAAATATGTATTAATTAAGTATATTTTGACTTGTCTTTCATTGAAATTGCCAACGGTACAAGCATGAAATATCTCGTTTCACTTAAATAAGTAACTTGAATTAACACATTTGATTTTAATAAAGTCAAAATATACTAAAGACGAATACCACTTCATTCAATTGCTTTTTTAATGTATTCTCTTATTTACAGCAGTCTCTCTTCCCTTTCTCACGTCTCCATCTCGGTCTCACTGAAACATTTATCGCATTTTTTTTCCCCCTTTCATATTGATCCGTGCTTGATTTTCGATTTTCTTTTCAGAACGAGACAGACAAGTGCGATTCAACACAAAGAAATGCTCCAATAATTCGCCTCAAAGTCTCAAATCTGCTCCAAAAATGTATTTCCCGAGCCTAAACACGAATGAAAGACTTTTAATCGGTCCAGTTACATCGGCTTAAAATGTACTCAATTACAAAAAAACAAGAATAGCTGCAAAATGTCTTACTCTAGAGGCTTTATCTGCGAAACATGAGCTGTCCAAATTACAGATTCATTCCTGACGCACAATTTTCCGCGTTGAAATAAAAAAAAAAAACCTCAACGTGTACAGAGCCGATCAAAGGTTTCACATAAGTTGCAGTATTGTTGCGTTTCCGGTGTCCCTGAGCCGTTTCTAGGCAGCGGTGGGTTCCTTTACGTAAGACGCTTTGAAAAGGTGAGTCACGGCAGCGACGAGACAAATGACAAACGCGGACGTGGCAAAAGGATGTCAGCGGTGTCAGGTTCGGCCGTAATCAGGATTGTTCCAGTTGCAATATCATCGTGAGAACAAAAACAAAAAACAACAAAAAAAAGAAGAAGAAGAAAGACGAGAGAGAAGCTACTTTACTGTACTTTCTCTTTCAGAAAACTTGAGCTGGTCACATACAGGAATCATCATCTATTAAACAATGGAGAGGTTTTGCTCAAAATGTACGTATTTGTAATTTGTATTATTATTATTATTATTAATAATACTAATAATAATAATACTAATAATAATAATAATAATTATTATCATTAATAATAATAATAATAATAACAATATTAATAATAATAAGTATTATTATTATCATCATCATCATTATCATTATTATTATTACAATTATCAATACTATTATTATCATTATTATTACTATTATTATTATTATTATTATTACTATTATCAATACCATTATTATCATTATTATTACTATTATTCTTATTATTATCATCATTATTATTATTATTATCATTATCATTATTATTATTATCATCATTATTATTATTATTATAATAATAATAATAATAATTATTATTATTATTGTTATTATTATTATTATTATTATTATTATTATTATTATTATTATATCATCCCGATCTCAATAAGTTTTTACCTGGTTAAATAAAGGTTAATAAATAAACCAAAAAATGTATAAAAAGGAACACAGAGCAAGACACAGAGAGAATAATATAAGTAAGTATGTAGTATGTAGTATGTAGTACTACTGTAGTAAGTAGTATGTATTCCGGCGTATGTGTCTCATTTGGGCCAAAGAATTTGAAATATGTCCATTTTCAAATTGACTCCGAATGTGATTTTTCAACTTTCGAATGTCTGTTTTCATGTCGGCCCAGCCCTTGATCGTTGGTGAGGTTTGTGTCATCCATTTCTTTGTGATGGCCTTTCTTCCTGCTGCCAGAATATACTCCAAAGGTATCCATCTATTGTGTCCATGGCAGGAGTTTTGAGGCCCAAAGACAGTTCTGAAATCAGGTGGGATGGTGAGCTGAGTCCAATATGTCTAGGCCTTGCAATTTTCAATTTATTTCAATTTAATATTTTTTGCATGCACATAACTCACCAGTGCATAAGTAAGTACAAAACAATAGATAAGTGACAATCAAACTTTCCTCACAAAGTACCACCAGATCCAAACCAGGTCTGTAACTGTGCTATTTCAGATGTAAGTTTGGGCTAAACCAGGTCTATAATACAGGACTACTTCCAAATAGAGCAAAAATGTGGAATTGCGGCTGAATTTAGCAAAAACCCACCGCCTGGAACTGCAGCGAACCTTCTGTACCACTAAGACGAGCTTGAGAAACACACAGACAATCATAATTAATTCAACCGTACACATCAAACACAACTAGACGATGACAATAAATCCAAATCCAATCAAATTCATCAAATCCACTTCAATAACTTGCACACTTTCTCAATAAACAACTAAACTCTAAAAATACATATCGGTCTAAAAATACCTCTGCTCTTTCACAGGGTCCAGGTGCCAGCTGGACTAAAAACGGATTTGACAGACTCCGGCTCGGCGGGACTCGGCGCACCTCCGGTCTCCACACCAGGGGCGCGGACCACGGCTTTGGCTTTGTAAGCATTTCGCCGCCACGTTTCACGCCAGCGATACAAGCTGGACTGACTGCGGCGATAAAGTCCTCAATGCCTCAGCGACACGGCGCTGAACAGGTCCGGTCTCCTGGATCCAGAGGCTGATTGAATGCTCCCGGACCAACACAGACATGTGCCACTGCTGGTTTCCAAAGGTGAGTGTGTGTTTACAACGAGACAGAGCTGGAAAAAACGACTCAAAATTGTTCTATTTATTTTTTTCCCACGTAACAGAAGCAGGTGTATTTCAAAAGCATCAAAATAATTCCATTGTGCATCTCTTTGCATCTAATTATAGCGCGTTTAATTGTCCGCAGCAAAGGAAGTGCACTGTTAGCATAGATGTTGTTAGCTTTAGCATGATAACAAAACTTTTTATCTTGAACTTGACTTGAAATCAGTTTGTAAACGCATATATTCAGGTTAAATTCAGTCCACAGTTTGCCACGGAATAGATGTATCGTAAAAGCATCAATATAAGTCCATTGTGCGCTCTTTGCATCTGATTATAGAGTTTTATTCGCCGCAAAGCAGGAAGTGCACTGTTAGCATAGTTGTTGTTAGCTTTAGCATGATATCAAAACTCGTTCTGGCCTCAAGAGCATTTTGAAAATCAGTTTCGTCTCAGTACAGAAGTATTGTAAAACACTTAAATTAAATCCATTGTGAGCTTTTTGCAGCGTTTTATTCGCCGCAAAGCAGGAAATGTGTTGTTAGCATGCTAGTTGTTAGCTTTACCGTGACCGCAAATCCCCGCAAATGAGAAAAGTGCTTATAAACTATGAATACTTATGATGCTCAGAATGCATTAGGTAATAGAGCGATACACGTGGAGTTTTCTCATGTTTTTAGACAGCAAAAAAACAGGTAGGATACAGGGGTTTTAACTAAAAGTACAGATGGAACGAAGTAAAAGTAGCACATACATTTAAAAAGTCATTAGTCATATTATTCATTTGACAATCAACAGCTCAATTCTTCACCTCATAACACAAAAAAACATCCACAAAAGTTGTCCATGCACTAATGTAAAGAAAATGTAACTACACATAAAATGAAATACTGAAATACTCTCACATCTCAGAATTCATACTTCGAAACATTTCAGAACATTTCGTTTATCCGAGTTAGACGATCCAACATGGTTGCGCTCCACGCTCGATATTGATATTACGCGTGTCATTTTCTCTTTGCTTGCTCTCTACTGCCCCCTGCTGTCTGTGAAGCGGCCCCTGCGCTGCCGTTGAGCCTCTGTAGTTAGACATACCTTGTTGTGCTAATGTTGCTAACGTCTACACAGAGCTAATGACAACAAAAGCAGAAATTCCCATTAAAATGTTGGATTTATAACATACACATGTAATAACACCGTCCGGGTTGATGAATTCACTGAATTGGGTCCATATTTTGGTTGATTTGAGCCCCTTCTTTGGGTTTGACTTGAGTCGTTACAGCCCATACACTGATATGTATTGCTCATAGTTTTCTCCGACTTTCTGCATTCCAGCATCAAGTTGGAGAAAACGTCTCTCCGAGGGCCGAGTTCCGCCCTCCAAAGACAACTGGAACGCAACAACGGGCGCAATTACCAATCGAAGAAAATTGAAACGGAGTGATTGCTGAGCGTTCAGAAACGGTATGAATGAAACAAGCGTGAATGAAGCAAAAATACAACTCCAGGTACATTTTTGATGAGGGAACAAAGTTGTGACGCGGGCCAAAGCTAATGGGCTCGACACACGGGGGGCGACACACGGGGGGCGACACACGGGGGGCGACACACGGGGGGCGACACACGGGGGGCAACAAACGACAGCGACCAGCAACACTCATCGCAGCTGGTTTGCTAAAATAGTTTAATTGACTCGGCTTCATCGGGGGGGGAAAAGCTTTACCAAGGGGCCGAAGGCAGCCCCTTTCTAAAGTATTTTTCCCTCATGTTTCTGAATTTGCGCAGTTCCCCTGTTCCTGTCAGCTCATTGCCTCTGTCAAAGAAACTCTCTCTGATTGGCTGCAGTGTGGGCGACAGCGACAAAAGTGGAAAATGTTTTAACTTTCAGGATCGCGTCTCTCCCTGTGTGTCCAGCCCATAAAAAGGAGTACATTTTGCATAATACGTTTTCTTAAAGGGGCTGAACCTGATTTGTACTGTTTTTGAAAGAGGAAAAACAAGAACTACCGTATTTTCGGACCTTTAGCCGCTCC
This sequence comes from Chaenogobius annularis, assembly GCA_015082035.1. Classification (NCBI taxonomy): domain Eukaryota; kingdom Metazoa; phylum Chordata; class Actinopteri; order Gobiiformes; family Gobiidae; genus Chaenogobius; species Chaenogobius annularis. The sequence goes on from BJKM01000387.1 coordinate 338,588, forward strand.
CCTATATAAAGCCGCATTTGCTCTATTTTTAAAAAAACGATAATAAAAACAATACATAGGCCGCACCTTTTGTATAGGCCGCAGAACTCTTTCCTTGACTTTTGGCATGGCATGAGCTCGTCCCGCTGTCCCCCTCCAGCGTGCTCTCCCCTCCAGCGTCTCACCGTACATTCATTGATGTTAAGCTTGCGTGCAGCGCGCCGGGTTTCTAGCAAGATCGATGGCCTTCAGCTTAAAACTTGCTTCATACGAACTTCTTCTTTTGGGTTCCATAATGATGGGGCAAGAATTTGAAAATATTTATAGTTGGTAATTTGTCGTCCGTGTTCTATTTGCTAGCTGAATAAAAAAGCAACATCTGCTTCTTTGCTTTTCTGTAGTTTTGATTCTAATTCCGGTTAGTTCGCCCCTAGCGGTGAAAGAAAAAAACCACAGAAAAGCCGCAGCCTCTAAATAAGCCGCATGGCTCAAAATTTTAAAATTTCATTTTAAACTCTTTACAGCTCCACTTGTATCGCTCACTTTCCTAATGCGCATGAGCATCCTAAATATTAACCACAATGAGTTTAAAAGCACTTTTCATTCGTCTCCGAGCCCAGAGCGAGCGTTGCCGTACCGGTTAAAGCTAACAAACATTAGCATGCTAACGGCGCATTTCCACTGCTTCTCTGAGAATAAAACACATAAACAGATACAAGGAAAGCGCTGTGGTCTCACTTCCACCCAAATAGATGCTCTTACATTATATTTGTACAGATTTGACTTTGTTACATGCAAAAAATCTGGTGAATTAAACTCTTTTGACGTTTTAAAACTGTGAAACTCAGGTACAGCCCCTTTAAAGGTTGTAGTTACTAGGTTTACACAGTTTTTCCAGGCTGTTTTATTCATGGCTCTAAAACAGTGACTGCGTAAACAAATCCCAAACAATATCATGATGCGTGTGTCGGGAGCGAAACTGAAACCAATGTTTATTGGGGTGACCAGACGTCCCCTTTTACCCGGGACAGTCCCAATTTTGATCCCCGTGTCCCATGTCCCAGCAGATGTATCCAAAACCATTGATTTGTCCCAGTTTTATACGACATGTCCCAGTTTGTATTGGTTTTTGACCACTTTATACCTGCCTAACAGTAAAGACAGGAATATATTCTTGTTTCTTTAGCCAAAATAGAGAAAATCTGGCTTTAGAAAAACCAGAACACAAAAACTCTGACTCATAGAAGTCTATTTACTGACTCACAAGTGTGCATAAACATTTACCTAATTAACCCGCACTTTTTACAATTTTATCATTTCTCCCAACCCGTTTGTGTCCCACTTTTTAATTGAGAAAATCTGGTCACCCTCATGTTTATGCAAGCGCAGTATTTAGCTGGTGGCACCGGGTTCCTGATACAGAGAACGGAGTTGGGGGTGAAAAACTGCTCAAATCTCATCCTCCATCTTAAAAGCCTCCACAGTGAAGTAATGAGATAAGATTGGAGCTAAATGGGGAATAAAAGGCAAGTGTGAACATGTGTGAGATGGAGCAGATGGAGGAGAGCGACGAGGAGACGAGAGGAGGTGAGAGGGCGAGAGAGAGAAGAGGGATGAGAGGGGTGGAGAGAAGGGGACGAGAGGGGCGAGAGGAGAGAGGGGAGAGAGGGAGGGGGGAGAGAGTGGCGAGAGATTGGGGGTAGAGGGCGAGGAAGGGGAGAGAGGGCGAGGGAAGGAGAGAAGGAGGGAGAGGGAGAGAGAGGAGCGGAGAGAGCGTGGGAGAGAGGGGGAAGAGGGGGGAGAGAGGCGATGGGAGAGAGGGGAGAGATGGGGGACGAGAGAGGAGAGGGAGCAATATAGGGGGAATGAGAGGGATGAGAAGAGGGGGAGAGAGGGGGGAGAGAGGGGGAGAGAGGGACGATGGTGGGAGAGGAGATGGGGGAGAAGAGGGCGAGTGGAAAGAGAGTGGGGAGAGGGACTGGGGGAGAGAAGGGGGAGGGGGCGTGTCGGGAGGGGAGAGGGGGAGTAGAGGGCGGATGAAACGAGGGGGAAGAGGGGTGGAGAGAGGGCGGGAGAGAGGGGGGAGAGAGGGCCCGGAGAAGGGGTGATGGGGGAAGAGGGGAGAGAGGGAAGGAGGGGACGAGAGAGGAGGAGAGGGGAAGAGGGGGGAGAGGAGCGGCGATGGGGAGACAGGGGAGAGAGGGGAGAGGAGAGGAGGTGACCGAGAGGGGGAGAGAGAGAGGCGAATGGGGAGAGGGGCGAGAGAGGGGGGAGGGCGTTGGGAAGGGGGATGAGCAGGGGAGAGCGGATGGGGGAGAGGGCGATGGGGAGGGGGAGAGAGGGGGGATGGTTGTCGATGTGGGGGCAGAGACCGAGAGGGGGGAGAGATGGGGGAGAGAGGATGAGGGCGATGGGGGAGAGGCGAGAGAGGGGGATGAGAGGGGCGCATGGGGGAGAGAGGGGGAGGAGAGAGGGGAGAGAGGAGGAGAAGGAGGGAGAAGGGGGGAGAGAGGCGATGGGGGGGAGTAGTAGGGACGAGAGGGCTGGTGAGAGAGGGCGCATGGGGGGAGAAGGAGGGAGGAGAGGGGAGAAGAGGGGGAGATTAGGGGAACGAGCGGCATTGGGGAGAGAGGGCGGGAATTCCGCACCTTCCATCCCTAAGACCGGAGGAGGGCCCAGACCCGAAGCGTGTAAACAACCCACTATCCGCTGCTGCTTCGCCCGCCTCTAGGAGGCACGATGGGGCCAGAGACGGAGAGGGTAGGGACTCAACTTTTCGTCTACTTTGGGTCCACTGAGAGGGCATGGGGAAGAGGAGGGAGAGAGTGATTAGGACGTAAAGGAGGAGGCGAGGGGGAGAGGGGGGGGCATGGGGGACGAAGGGGAGAGAGTGAGGGAGAGAGGAGGAGAGAGGGGGAATAGAGGCGATGGCGGGAGAGGAGGGCGATGGGCGGGAGAGAGAGCAGAGACCGGGACAGAGAGAGGGGGAATAGGGGGATAGAGGGAGAAGAGAGGGGGAGAGAGGGGAGAGTAGCGGAGGACAGAGGGCGATGGGGGAGAGAGGGAGAGGGGAGAGAGGCGATGGGGAGGAGAGGGAGAGAGGGGAGAACGGCGGATGGGGAGGGAAGGGGGAGACGAGGGCATGGGGGGAGAGGCGAGAGGGGAAGATAGAGGCGATGATCGGGGCGAGGGGGGGAGAGAGGGTGACGATTAGGGCGGTGAGAGGGCGTGGCGGTGGGGGGCTCCGACAAAACTGCCGCGGCTCCGAGGGGTTAAAGGCGTTATGACAGGGTTTTTTTTTTTTCTTTTTAAAAGGATTTTCTAATTTGGACTTTATTTGGTGTATTTGTACCTGTAAATGTAAATAATAGTCTTACACCAATCGCGCAGCTGTTTGTGGAGGGAAAAGTAGAAAAATCTGGCGAAAATGACAGGAAGTGACATCACACATTCAATGCAAAATGTATGCGTATTTTTTTTTATCTTAATTGCATTTTAGTCCAATGAGCGGTCCAACCTGCCAGAGGCACTTTAACAGTCTGGCAGTCGCGCCCGGGACAGGGCCGTGCGATCCACGGGCCTCGCCAACCCGCCGTCGGTAAAACGTGCAGTTCGGAGCAGCAGAGGTCGGACTTTGGAGGTTTATGTTCAGGAAACTTTGACACACATTTGGATCTGTTTTTACAAAGACAGAATGGAATTTAATCGAACATTGCATTAAGAGATCATGATGGATTGGTTGGTTTCTTTTCATTGAGGGACGGTTAAAAATACAATAAAACAAACAAAAAACATACGTCAAAGAGAAAAATAGAGTTTGACATGTTCGAAAATGGATAGGAAGAAGTTAAAAAAATCTGTCCTCAGAATATATGGTTTAAACTGTGCGTGTACATGTATAATTTATTGTATACATGAAAAATAGGACTGTATTTTTGCACGACTTATTGTCTCTCAGAAGCATATTAACATGTACATCGTTAATTTGCTTAATCGCTGACACTTCTTAGGCCAATATCGTTTAAATATTGAAATAATCGACCAATACGGGGTTGAATAAATGGAAGAGAGTTCAGAAAATTGTTAAAAACCCTTCAAATAAATACAATTATTGTCACGTCACAGTTATGAACAATCACAAACTAAACTTAGACAGCAAGGAAGTGGAAAGATGTATCCAACAACATGCTCAAATTGTGGTTCTGTAATGGGGAAATTTGAATATAGAGCGTAAAACTTTTTGAAAAATGACAGAAAAACAAAAAAAGAACAAATGTATCATCCAAACACGGATGTAAAAGTGACATTTCTGCCCTTTTTGCGGTAAAACGAACGCGTTTTTGAACCTTAACCAGGACAATTCCAGTCAGCACATTCCAGATGCATTGTCAAAAGATCATCTGCACATTGTTACTGAGATCGTGCGGGGGGGAAATATCAGGATATCGGTCATTATCACCCACCCCAAATCACAAGTACCGTCATGTACTGGATATGGACAAGGATATGTACTGATACTTGACTTGTTTCATCACTAAACCAGGTCCAAACCAGGTCCAAACCAGGTCTAAACAAGCATCTTGCTGAACAAACCCTGAAAAACCTCTCAATAGTAAGAAATCCCACCATTAGACACCACCTTCACCAGACCCTTAATTGACGTGAAGCCTTCCCGGTCACGCTATGTCATTAAAACAAATAATATCCCCCTATTTTATTGTAACAAAGCGACATTGTCATCGCATCTGGTGCCGCTGTCAACCAGAAATCCCACCGTAAAAAGTCTGCACAAGCGATGCAATCCGAGACAGTAACGTACGACAAGTGGGCACGACACGCACCGAGACCCTCCCGTTCCCAATCAATGGCACTACTCACCGCCTCCGAGTCTTCAAATCCATGTATGTATGAGTTATCGTACATGGATGGTTTGTAGATGGATCCGCGATATTCAAGAGCGCGAGTAACAAAAATGTAAAGGAAAAAAAAAAACCTGTTACAGTCAGAACGTGAAGAAGACGCACCAGCGCAAAAGAAAGAAAGGAAAGGAAAGAAACTGCTGGTCAAACCGGGGGGGAGAGAAAAGGCGCGGCGACGCTACGAGCGAAGTGTCATATCAGAGGCAGAGAATGTCAGTTTCCATTGTGCGGAACGCCATCATCTCGTCCCCCTCCGTGTGGAAGCGCAGGGCAGGTCTTCTCATCGATCTGGCGCACAAGACATTCCCCCTTTCTCCCTCTCTCCGCCGCGCCGAGGACAGCGGAGGGGTGCTGCGAGCCGATTGGACGAGGGGCGCCGGAGTGAGCGGGGAGAGTGAGAGAGAGAGGGGAGAGTGAGAGAGAGAGGAGAGAGAGAGAGAGAAGGATGAGTGAGAGAGAAGGAAGAGAGAGAGAGAAGAGTTTTGACTTATAGTTGAAGAAAAAGAGAAGAAGAATGTGCTGAGGAGATGTAGGTACTTCAGAAAGAATCGAGCATTAGGATTAAAATGATTGAAGAGAGAGAGACTTTAAACAAGTATAGGAGAGAGAGACGATATTTTTGAGATGAGATTATGATGTGAGGAAAAGAGAGAGCTAGAAGAGAGAGAGGAGAGAGAAGAATGAGTAGACAAAACAGCATGAGAGGAGAGAGAGAGAGAGAGAGGATATTGATTCTATTGATACCCCTCCAGAAGGACTTAGATCCCCAGTATCGAAGCCTGATAGAAGAGCGAGAGAGGAGAGCCGCAGGAGAAGAAGAGACAGCGGACCGGAGTCTAGTGAACGAAGAGGATGATAGGAGATATAGAAAACGAGAAGAGAAGAGGAGACGAGTCTACAAAGGATATAGAAGAGAAGCAAATAGGATTGATGAGTATAAAGAGAAATAGAGAAGATGAGCAACATAGAGAGACGACGAGAGATGAAGATGAGGAGAGAGAACGAGGAGAGACTGAGAGAGCGAAACTAGAGAGAGAGAGAAGTGAGAGAAGAAGAATGCAGCGAAGATGTGCACGAGAACCACAAACCACACACGCCTCAGAGAAATCGAACTACGCTTCCCAATTGCAAGAGCGTGAAGAGGAAGACTCGAGGAACGGAGAGAGAGTAGTAGTTCCAGAACACTTCGCCGAATGCCAGAATAGAAGGTTAGACTATGACAATTGACTGGGCAGTGAAGATACATAATTGAGAAGATTATTCAAGTAGATTTAATTAGGGAATGCAAAGGAAAACTTAATTTCTGGCACCCTTGTCAGGCCAAAGTATGCAACGGACCGAGAAGAAGACGAACGAGAAAGTAGATTCTTGCGAGTAGATGAGATCATGAGACTATTAACTGTAGTTAAGGAGATGAGAGAAGGGAGAGAATACGAATAGGTGACGTTGGAGACAGTGATGAACTAAAGGTATAGTCGGTTGGAAGAGAATAGAGCGATGAGAGAGAGAGATGATATCTTTAAATAGACTTTGTTAGTGAGAGGAGTGTGAAGTGTAGCAGATGTAGCTTTGAGAGAGTGTGAGAGAAAGAGAGAAAGAGAATAAGAGAAGAGAAAGAGAGAGAGTAGAGAGAAAGAGGAGAGAATTAGATGTGTGAATGAAGAAGTATGAATATAGAAGAGAGAGCAAGAAGAGAGAATGAGAGTTGTAGAGACAATAATAGGATGACGAAGTCCCTGTAGTCTCCGAAGATGTGGAATGAGTGTGAGAGAAAGGTGAAGGAATGTAGAGAGAAAGTAGAAGAGAGAGATAGTGTGAAGATTGAGAGGTGGTAAGGTTGCATGTATGAAGTAGTCGTTTGAGAGGGAAGTAAGATATGAGGGAGAACTGTACGAAGTGAGGGGTGGTTAGTAGTGAGTAGCATTGTGAAGAGAGAAATGAATTAGTGAGATGAGATAGGAGTGACATTAGTGCATAGTAGATGTAGCTTTGTAGTCCGACCGTAGTAAAGTCTCCGAATGTAGTAGGAGAGAGATAAGAGAACAGATGTAATGTAGAGTATAGTGTTTTAGAAGATTGGAGAAGAAGGGTACGTAAATGTGATGAAAAGATCGAGAGGAGAGAGACAAGAGGTAAGAGGTGTAGAGAGGTGAAGTAGTTAGCTGTAGTAGTTTTGTAGGAGCCTGCTGGATTGTGAAGTAGTTCTTAGTAGCTGTATAGTTTGTGAGAAAGCAGTGAATTGGTGTAGAGAAGCGAAAGTTGTGAGAACGAGAGAGAGAGAGAGAGGGAAGGTAAGTGAGATAAGGAGGAAGTGAGAGTAGTGAGGATAAAGTGGAGTAGCCATGTAGTAATGAGTGAAAGGTAGTGGATGCAGATTAGAATAAAGAGAAGAGGAGAAAAGAGATTGATAGCAGTTGTGAGGACGATATCCCTGTAAATCCCCTGAGTAGTTGTGGAGTTAGTTGAGAGAGAGTGTAGGAGCTTATTGCAGAACGAAATGTAAGTAGAGAAGAGAAGTCCCTTGAGGAGAGAGATAAACCGAGTAGATGTGAGTAAGTTTAGTAAGTCTGCAGTTTGCTGCTGAGACTGCCTGGATGAGTTGTAGTTTTACTTTGGAAAGTAGTTGTGTCCGCAGATGTATATAAAAGTAAAACCTGTAAAAGTGGTATGATAAGATAGTACGAAAGATATGAAGAGAGAGAGTGTATAGAAAAGTGAGTGCTGAAGTATGAGAGAGAAAAGAGAGACGAAAGGAGAGAGAAGTGAGAGAGGTAGCATGAAAATTGGAGTAGAGACTGCGAAATGGAGAAGATGAGGTTAGACACTTATTGTTTAAGTTGAGAATCTAGAAGGAGAGTAGGTATTGTAGATGAGAGAGAGAGAGGAGTAGTAATTTTCCGAAATTTTTGCGAGACCTGTTCGCAGTAAATCCATTGTATGAGGAGAGAAATTATTCATAAATTCAAGGTCAGAGTTTTTTTAGATAGTAATTCTAGTGGGATTGCCTGCGACTTTTGCTTCGAAGTAAAGAGTAGTTTCTCGGTTTGTACAATAATTTGCCGACGCGGAGAAGGAGAAAATGATTCGTCGTCTCCAAACTGGGATATTTCGAGCACGTAATCTGAGAGAGAACATGTGTAGACTAACGTGGGAGACGAGCAGGGAGAGGAATGAAATGGGTGAAGTGTGGTTATGAATGGTACGCGAGGTGATATTGGTTTAGAAAGAGAGAGCGGTAGCTGGATGTGATGAGAAATATGACGGAGTATAGAGAGGCAAAAAAGACTGTATTCAGAACAGGAAAAATAAATGGAGAGACAGAAGGATGAGAAGAAGAGACGAGAGAGACTTTGACATTAGGTGTGGAGCCTACAGGAATGCCCGAACAAACAGAACGACTGAACTTTGACTGAGAGAGGAGGAGAAATGAATTAGTGAATATTATGCAGAAGTGTCCGATGAGAGACCCGAAGAGAGTATGAGGCAAGATGAGAAAGTATGACCGCTTAATCCGTGAAAAAGACGATCAATTTTAGCAATGACAGATTATGGAGAGGAGAGGAAGAGCGAGAGAAGAGAAGAGAGAGGAGAAAAGAAAGAGATAGGTGTTCATGACATGAAGAGAGGATGGCTCAACTAGTATGGCGCAAGCAGAAAAGAGAGAGCGCACAATTGAAAGAAAAGACATTCATGCCGCCCAAACAGCGACATCGAATACTGAATTGAGTAGGATTGATTTAATCATTTGTACACCTGAGAACCCGCAGAGAAACAGAGAGAGCGAGGAATTACAATAAAGAGAGATGTGAAACCTTAATGAGATGAGATAAGATGCTCTAGAGAGATGCTGAGAGAATTAAACATTACTGGTATGAGCATGATTAATTAGTCACATTCTGCAGAGCATTATCCTTAAATGTGCCGCTTGAATACCTAAAAAGGTACGCACATAACGACGCTAAGAACGCCCCATTATGATGTAACAGTTTGAAGACCCTCTGAAGGGAGCGACACAGAGCTCAAGGACTCACCGAAATAATACCGAGAAGAAACAAAGGAGAAGGAGAAAAAGAGAGACAGAGGAGCTATAAAATACAGCAGGCAAACATTAGCACAGAATGCGAGCACAAAGATGATGTCGAGAGAGAAGCTGAAAGACTAGGAAAGTTCAGAGAGAGAGAGAATGTGAGTAGAGGACGAGGTAAATCAATCGAAAAGAGAGATATGAAGAGTAAATTGACTGAAGACTGGAGCTCAAATGAGAAGGACTGTAGCAAGACAGAGGCCCCCACGCCAGTCAGCACCCGCAGAGAGAAGAGAAATAAGTAAAGTAGATTAAAGAATAAGTCTAAAGATAGAAGTGACTAAGAGAATGAAGGTCTAAAGAATAAAAGTCTAAAGAATAAAGACGTAAAGAATTAAAAGTCGCACTCGAGAAATGCATTGACGTGCCAGGGAGAATATATGGAAAGCAGAGAGGAAGGGCGTCTAAGTTGTAGGATATGAATGTATGAAAGGCGTATATGAATGGAAGAAAGGAAGAGAGAAAGAGAGGGGAGAAAAGGAGAGTAAAGGAGATAGAAGAAAGTACAAGAGATAGAGAAAAGAATTGAGCGGAGAAAACGACAGAGGAGAGGAGAAGGAGAAGAGAGAGGATAGAGTAACGATGAGAGACGAAGAATAGAGAGAGAAAGAAAGTGATATGTGAAAGATGAGATGTAGAAAAGAGAGAGATGAGCTAGGAGTAAAGGAATGAAGTAAATGATGAAAAGATATTGGGAACGAGAAGAGAGAAGAGAAGGAGAACCAGAGAAGAAAAAGGAGAAAGGAGAGAAAAGAACGAAGAGAAAGAGGAGAGAGAGAAAAAAGAGAGAGAGGAAGCAAGAGGAACAAAAGAGAAGGAAAACGAGAGAGAGAGGAGAAGAGAAGAAGGGGAGAAAAGAGAAAGTATGAGAAAGGTAAGAGAGAATGAATAGAGACAGAAGGAAAAGAGAGAGAGATAAAAAGAGAGGATGTTGCAGACAAGAAACAAAAGGGAAATGATAAAGAAAGATGTGAAGAGCAAGGAAGGAGAGAGAGAAGAAGGGAAAATAAAGAGAGAAAGTTGGAGAGGAGGAAAAGAGAACCAGAAAGGAAAAGGAAGAGAAAGTGGAGATAAGAAGAGCCAATGTATACGAGTAGTGAGAGAAGGTTATAAAGTGAAGGAGATAACGAGAAAGAAAGTAAAGAAGGAAGTTGTGAAAGGAAATAGTGAGGAAGAGAAGAAAGTGAAGCGAGAGAGGAGCAAGAAAAAAGGTTAATCAAAGTATGAGAGACTTACGAAACCAAACGAGGGTAGGCATATAGGAGAAGAAGAATAAAGCAAAGAGAAGGTAAGTGATTGTATGAGAACGTAAAAGGAATGAGTGATGTATGGGAAGATAGTGAAACAGTAAAGACGGTTAATGTGATAGATAGTAAAACATAGTAGAGTTAGTGAAGTGAGAAATAAACAAGAGAAGAAAAGTTGAGAAAGGAAGACGAGACGATATTGATGAGGAATGTAGCAATTGTAGTGAGGTCATGTACAGGAAAGGGACATGAAATTAAGATAGTATTCTCACGCCCGAAAGAGAAGAGAATGAACAATAAACGCAACAATGTTAAGCTAAGACTACAGAATCCTACAAGATTTATTATGCTATGTATGCTGAACATAAAGAGTGCCAAGATATTAAGAAAGATTTATGAGAGGACATAAGAACGTAAGAAATAGTGGTGTGCTTGAAATGAGAAAAAGAAGAAAAAGGTGCATGAAAAAAGAGAAGAAAAGAAGTAAAGAGAAAAGGGCATGGAAAGGCGTGAGTGAAAGAAAGAGGCGGAAGTACAATAGAAAAGGGAGAAATTGAGATGGATGAAAAAGGAAAGAAAGAGATGAAAAAGGGTAGAAGAAAAGGAATTTGAAAAAGCGAGAAGAAAGAAGATGAAAAAAGGGAGAAGAGGGAATGAAAGAAGGTAATAGAAGAAATACATGTTAATAAAATGGCTCTGTGAGAAAGAAAGAAGTAGTTGGCATAGAAGAATAAAACGTTGAGAAAAAAGATAAAACATGAGAGTCAGTGCGTGCACCTAGAAATATAAGGAGAAAAAGAGATGAGAAAAGCGAAGAGAAGAGATGAAAGGCGATGAGGAAATGTGATGAAAAAAGTGTTGCGAGCAATGTAAGAATTTGAAAATGGGAAGTGAAAAGAATCGAAAGGGGTGTAGAAAGAGATGTAAATGAAAAAGGGAAGAGAATGTATAGCAGGCATTCGGAAAACAAGAGGATAAGGAACATTGAAAAAGGGGAGAAGAAGAGATGAAGAAAAGCGGAGGAAGAGTAGAATCAGTGGATACAATAAATGTAAGTAACAGTGTGTATTTTTTGTACAAAGGAGAATACTAGAAAGAAAAGATGAGATTAAAGGGTATGAACAAACAGAACTGGGATTAAGAAGTGAGAAAAGGATTGATAAAGGAGAAGAGAAAAAAATTGAAAATATCTAGTCTCAGTTTAGGAGAGAAGAAGTTGACTGGCATTTATGACAAATACAGAGAGTGAATAAACATCTGAGAGATAGAATTTACATAAAGATGTCAGAAGAAGAGATAAAGAGTAATAAGAAGAGATTGAATATTCATAATCGAAAAGTAACATAAAATGGGATGATAACAACTGCTCTGCGAAAGATGTGGATGAAAAAAAGGAAAGGAATAAACAGGGTAAAAAACCGAGAGAACGTCAAGAGATGCCAAAAATGTATTTGCCGATATGTGAGGCGGTAAGGAGGGAGGAAAAAAGGCAGATTGAACGGAGATAGAGGTGTGCTTGGCAGATGGGTAGAAGGTGTGGTAGTGAAAGTGATGAGTAGCAGTGGGAATAGACAAAGGAGAAAAGAGTGCAGTGTGTTGGCGTGTGTGCATGTGTGATGTGTGAATTTGTGAGAAAAAGCCAGTGGAAATTGAGAGAATGAGATATAGTGTGTGCATGTGATGAAGTGAGAAAAATGCAGATTGAAGAGAAAAAGGGCAGATGAAAGAGAAAAGGGCATTGTGCGATGAAGGAGAAACAGGCAGTATGAGGAGAAAAAGAGCAGAATGAAGGAAGAAAAGGGCAGAATGAAGGGCACATAAGGAAAAAGGCGCAGATGAAGGCAATGATGGTGAAGAAAAGGGCAAGTGTAGAGTGCGGATAGAAAAGTGGGGGCTGTGGTGAGTGTGCATGAAGGAGAAAAGAGTTGGCAAGAAGAGAAGAAAAGCGGTATGAAAGAGAAAAGGCGGCTGTTGGGTGTAAATGTGACATGAGAGAAAAGCAAGCGCGATAAGAAAAAAAGGGCGGTAGAGTGAATGGATAAAAGAGATGGCAGGTATGAAGGAGAAAAGGGCAGATAAGGAAAAAAGGGCAGATGAAGAAAAAGAGGGAGAAAAGAGGCAGAAAGGAGAGAAAAGAGGCAGGATGAAGGAGATGAAGGAAAAATGGTTGCAGATGAAAGGAAAAAGGGCAGAGGAGAAAGGGGCAGGAAGGAGAGGAAGGAGAAAAAGCAGATGAAGGAGAAAAAGGGGCGGCATAAGAGAAAGGGCAGATGAAGGAGAAAAGGGCGAATGAGGAGAAAGGAAAAGAGAAAAGGCAGATGAGAGGAAGGAGATGAAGGAGAAAAGAATGAAAAGAAAAGAGGATGAAGAGAAAAGGGAGCAGATGAAGGAGAAAAGGGGCAGATGAAGTGAGAAAAGGGCGTGAAAGAGGGGCAGATGAGAAGGGGCAGATGAAGGAGAAAAGGCAGTATGAAGGAGAAAAGGGGCATGAAGGAGAAGGGGGGGCAGATGAAGGAGAAAAGGGGAGGATGAAGTGGAGAAAGGGGCAGATGAAGGAAAAAGGCAGATGAAGGAAAAGGGGCAGGGAAGGGAAAAAGGGGCAGATGGAAAAAGGGCAGATGAAGGGAAGATGAAGGAGAAAAGGGGCAGATGAAGGAGAGGGGGGGAAATTTGAATAGAAAACTCATTGTATTGATTTCAGATTGATACTGCAATACTGACATTGGGAAATTGGATTTTCGGTGGCAAAATTAATTCAGTGTTTGAAAAAATATATATATTCACCATTTTAAAAATATATATAAATTACGATCTATAAACTAAAAACGATTACAGCTTCGTTCCTATTCAGCACTTATTTTCAAAAAAACATTTATTGGCCAAATGTTTCCAAAGAGAGGTTTAGTTGACTCTCAATCTGGTTGAACTGCGGCTCCCTCTGCTGGCCACAAAGCGGTGCCGCACTCTCCTGACCGGCCACACTCTTCAAAAACCTCTTCACGGTCTTGATGTTCCTGTTTTCAAAGCCCAGAGACTCTTAATGAGCTCGATGTTCAAGTGGAGACGGACAGAGACATCAAAGCGCCCGAGGTTCATTATAAAACATGAGGTCAGCTGCTTTCAGTGTCCGGACTGAGGACGGGAGATTAAAAACGGTGTTTATAGTGCAGCGCGACTGAAATGTAAACACACAAATAATTACCGTTTTAGCAATTAATACAACAACAAAAAACGGTACGAATTATAACAAACAGACTCTTGTGTGAGGCGTATAAATGAGGGTTCGAGTAAAATCCCACGACTCGAATGCACAAAAGAAACTCTGCAAAATCATATAAATATATTTTCCTCCTAAAAGCGTATTTAAAATGCACACGACAGCACAAAGAACTGAAGTCCTCGGCGTTCGCGTTCTCAGAGGCTGAAAGTGGGTCTGACCTTTGCATTCATGGGTTTCAGGCATTAAGATCTCAAGGATTTGGCGTCACAACGGTCCTTCGTTGCCATAGCAATAGCACAATTCAAATATTAGATCCTTTGAATGGGGGGAAAGGTCCTCACAGAATCCTTCAAAACAGGAAGTAAACCCATGAATGGTGTGGAACATTTAAATATTTCATGAAGTCTTTCAAATGCTCAGAATGTTCACACGGAGACTAATTACACTCGTTTTAGATTTTATTTACTGTATTTTAAGTAAGTGAGCCGCAGTTTTGAATTCCCAGGTTAGAAACGTCAAGTTGCCTTTTTATTGCAACGGATGGAAAAAGTAACATTTTCTAGATCTCACAAAAGTATCACAAAAAGTATAATTTGTGCTAAGTACTAATATTTTATATCTGATAAAAAAAATAAAAATAAAAAAAGAAATGCTGTATATCTGTAACAAAAAAAAAAAAAAAAGTAGTAATACGGTATATCTGTTAAAAAAATATATATATATATATATAAAAAAAAATATTGTGTGGTCAAAAAAATAACATTTCAAAATATATAAATAAATCAAATACGGTCTTTTTTGTTTCCTTCTTCCTTCTCATGCACAAAAATCTCAAACATACTAATTAAGAACTTCTTTTTGGAGTTCAAGTGATTTCTCTTGTGGATCAATGTTTGTCTAAGTCTGAAATGACTCAAACATATTTTCCACAACAAAGCCAGTGTTGTACATGTTTGCATCGACAGAAGCGTGGCCCCGGTCCCTAGTTCCTACTCTGTGAACATGCATCAAATAGGGACTGGAACTGAAGAAAAGTACCTGAAATAAGTAAACCACAGACAAGCAGAACACCAAACATTACTGCACCTTTAAGTAAGACTAGTAGCCACAAATAAACCATCGAAACTCTCTAAACGTCATTGAAATAAAACAAGATGAAACACGCTCGGTAAAAGAGAGCATCGAGTGTTTCCTGGACGACCAGCTGCAGTGAGTGACCCACATTACAGGACGAGGCACTTCCCTTACCACTGACACTGCAGCGGAGCAAAACTCAGCGTTATTCATCTGCTTCAATTTTGAGGGAGAAAGTTGAGGCTTTGTGAGATTTGCAGAATGAAAAGATGAAGAGTTAATCTTGTGTATGGAATAAAGCTGGATTTGCCAGTGTAAAAATCACTTTTCTCTGCTGGAAACTGTTCAAAATTGTGAATGTAAATGTAGAATGAGATTGTGATGCGTTATTTGTTCATAAAATAAGCAAGGAATAATAATAAATGATAAAAAGGCATTACCTCACGGTGTTTTAAAGAGATGAGATTGGACATTGGACAATAAACTGCAATTCTACAGGGAAAAATGTGATTATAATTTCAACATAAACAAAATGCAACAAAAAATCTAGTCACTGTATTTATGCTGCTTTTATTTATTTTATTATTTCTTGTTATTCTTATTTATTATTCTGATTTATTTTTATTTATTTTTCATTATTATTATTATTATTATTATTTTTATTCTTATTCTTATTCTTATTCTTATTATTCTTATTATTATTATTATTTATTCTCTCAGGATTAACTCTAGCTCAAAATAGTGTTTTGATTGACTATCATATTGTCATTCACACACATGTCCTCCCATGTCATACATTTAAATCGCATTTGAATGTCATTAAAAGAATGAAAGAATCATTTTTTATTTTATTATCTTCAAATATCGCAATAAAAAATGTAAGATTTCGTTTCTGTTTTTGCGCCTCTAAACTGGGGCAGAACCACACGTTTCTGGTATTATTTCAGTTTGGTTTTAAATAAATGTGCTACTTTTTTCCAGCTGCTGAAATCACCTGTGCCGCTGGGCTAGCCCCGCCCCTTCCCCCCTTCGCCGGACTCCTATTGGTTGAGCTGTTTCTCTCAGGTCTCACTTTAGAACGTTTCTTTCCAGCTTCAAACAACATGAGAACCGAAAGTCACTCCGGTTGCATTGGTTTGGTGATGATATTATTGTGTGCCAAATGAATGCTCCACTTCCACTCCATCGCTTTCACGGCGTGAGAGAACATGTATGTTCTCATTTCTCAGCGTCCACAGTGCCCTCTAGTGGCAGATGTAAAAAGTATAACTAAAAGCGCGGTGGTAAATATGTGAAATACCATTTCTATAAACAAATTAAACAATAAAGGATGGCTCACGTTGTTAGACAGTTGAATTTGTATTGAATTGTAACAAGTTATTTAGATCAGACATATCCTGTCCAGTATTTACGAGCAACAACAGAAAGTGTGGTTATTGTACGTTAAAGGGATAAACCAGGGCAATTAAATGTAGTCAAAGGGAATGAAATATGACTTTAAGCTCATGTCTGAAAGGTCAAATACAAAGAGTTCAGTAAAGCGTTAAACCAGTGGATTATAGACACTGGACATGTGTGTGTGCATGTGTGTGTGTGTGCGTGTGTGTGTGTGTGCGTGTGTGAATATAAAGGTCCTCTTATCTTTACACTCAGTCTTCACCTCTCTCTGACAGAAAAAGCAATGTACAACATACTGTAGTCAAGGGTTCTTCCAGTTCTATCCAACACTTTGAGAGCTTTTTCCCTAGAGGTGCAACGATATATCGGCCCAGTATCGGCATCGGCCGATATTAACGTCCTTGAGCAATATCGGTATCAGTCAAAAGCACCGATATCAGTCGCCGATATTACGTGCTGGTAATGAACGAGTTAACTCTGCTGTCTCTTCAGAAAACAGGAAGAAAACAAGAAAGAAAAGAGAGAAGGAAAGAAGGAAGGAAAGAAGGAAGAAAAGAAGGAAGGAAGGAAAGAAGGAAGGAAAGAAGGAAGGAGAGAAGGAAGGAAAGAAGGAAGAAAAGAAGGAAGGAAGGAAAGAAGGAAGAAAGAAAGAAAAAAAGGAAGAAAAGAAAGAAAAATAAGGAAGAAGAAGAAGGAAAAGAAGGAAAAAGAAGGAGAAAAGAAGGAAGAAGGAAGAAGGAAAAAGAAAGATAAGAAGGAAAAGAAGAAGGAAGGAAAGAAGGAAGAAAAGAAGAAGAAAACAAGGAGGAAAGAAGGGAAGAAAAGAAGGAAGGAAAGAGGGAAAGAAGGAAGAAGGAAGGAAGGAAGGAAAAGATAAGAAGGAAGGAAAGAAGGAAGGAAGGAAAAGAAGGAGAAGGAAGGAAGGAAGAAGAAAGAAGGAAGGAAAGAAGGAAGGAAAGAAGGAAGAAAAAGAAGGAAGGAAGGAAAGAAGGAAGGAAAGAAGGAAGAAGAAAAGGAAGAAAGAAGAAAGAAGAAAGAAGGAAAAAGAAGAAGAAGGAAAGAAGGAAGGAAGAGAAGAAGGAAGAAAGAAGGAAGAAGGAAGGAAAGAAGGAAGGAAGGAAGGAAGAGAAAGAAGAAGAAAGAAGAAGAAGAAGAAAGGAAAAGAAGGAAGAAAAAGAAGGAAGGAAGGAAAGAAGAAGGAAAAAGGAAGGAAACAACAGCCGTATATATTCCAACAGAACAGACTGTAAACTTTATTCCGAGGCAAAAGACCTAGAAATGACAAAGTTACAGACTTTGAAAATCTCAAAAAAAAAAGTTTTGAACAAACCTTATCAATAAAACAATCTTAAGATTTGTGTGTGCAAGAAAGTTCGTATTCAAAAGGAGGTTTGGGGTTTACTTTGTCTGAAAAATGACTTTATTTCAGCTCAGATCAGAGCGTTGCCCAGAATATGAAACTCAATGGGAAAATACTGAGCGTAATGTTGTGCCGGTGGTTCCTGTGCAGTCATTTGGAGGAAGTTGAAAATCCCTGGATAAAATCTGTCAGAGAAACTGTGGTTGTATTGTATGCATGTGTATAAATATGTTTTGTGTTTTCTAAATTATTTTTGAAAATGTAAAGAAATAATAATATTAATTGAAAAAAAAAAATGCAGAGAGAAACAGGTTTAATATTTGATTACATTTTCCAAGATTTCCGTTGTTTCGACACACTTCTATCAATGTGCCACTACACACACACACACACACACACACACACATATCGATAGTTAAGTTTCGGTAGCTGTTTCACATCTGTAAATCTTTAATAAGTGTGAGAGGAGTGTGTTTTACGATAGCGCTTTGTCGCACGTCTCACTAATTACACAGAAACCATAGAAACAGGACATTCTTCACAGAGCTAACCTGACCTGAGAGCGTCGGCAGCCGAGCGGAAACACAGGCCGTGGGAGGATACGACGACACGCTCCCACTGTACGAGCGGAGCCAGAGGAGGCGGGTTTAGAGTCCAAGATAAGTGTGCAGGGAGGCGTGTTTAGAGTCCTACATAAGTGTTAAAGGAGGCGTGTTTAGAGTCCTGCATAGGTGTTCAAGGAGGCGTGTTTAGAGCCCTACATAAGTGTGCAAGGAGGCGTGTTTAGAGTCCTGCATAGGTGTTCAAGGAGGCGTGTTTAGAGTCCTACATAAGTGTGCAAGGAGGCGTGTTTAGAGTCCTGCAAGGAGGCGTGTTTACATAAGTGCAGTGTTTAGAGTCCTGCATAAGTGTTCAAGGAGGCGGGTTTAGAGTCTTACATAAGTGTGCAAGGCGTGTTTAGAGTCCTGCATAAGTGTTCAAGGAGGCGGGTTAGAGTCTTACATAAGTGCAAGGAGGCGTGTTAGAGTCCTGCATAAGTGTTCAAGGAGGCGGTTAGAGTCTTACATGTGCAAGGAGGCGTTTTAGAGTCCTACATAAGTGTGCAAGGAGGCGTGTTAGAGTCCTACATAAGTGTTCAAGGAGGCGGGTTTAGAGTCTTACATAAGTGTGCAAGGAGGCGTGTTTAGAGTCCTACATAAGTGTGCAAGGAGGAGTGTTTAGAGTCCTACATAAGTGTTCAAGGGGCTGTTTAGAGTGCTACATAAGTGTTCAAGGAGGCGGTGTTTAGAGTCTTACATAAGTGTGCAAGGAGGCGTGTTTTAGAGTCCTACATAAGCGTTAAAGGAGGCGTGTTTAAAAGTCCTGCATAGGTGTTCAAGGAGGCTGGTTTAGAGTCCTACGTAAGTGTTCAAGGAGGCGGGTTTAGAGTCCTGCATAAGTGTTCAAGGAGGCGGGTTTAGAGTCCTACATAAGTGTTCAAGGAGGTGGGTTTAGAGTCCTACATAAGTTCAAGGAGCCTGTTTAGAGTCCTACATAGGTGTTCAAGGAGTCGTGTTTAGAGTGCTACATAAGTGTGCAAGGAGGCGTGTTTAGAGTCTTACATAAGTGTTCAAGGAGGCGTGTTTAGAGTCCTGCATAGGTGTTCAAGGAGGCGGTTTAGAGTCCTACATAAGCATTAAAGGAGGCGGGTTTAAAGTCCTACATAAGTGTTCAAGGAGGCGGTTTAGAGTCTTACATAAGTGTTCAAGGAGGGGGTTTAGAGTCTACATAAGTGTTCAAGGAGGCGGGTTTAGAGTCCTACATAAGTGTTCAAGGAGGCGGGTTTAGAGTTCTACATAAGTGTTCAAGGAGGCGGGTTTAGAGTCCTACATAAGTGTTAAAGGAGGCGGGTTTAGAGTCCTACATAGGTGTTCAAGGAGGCGGGTTTAGAGTCCTACATAAGTGTTAAAGGAGGCGGGTTTAGAGTCCTACATAAGTGTTCAAGCAGGCGGGTGTTAAAGGAGACATGTTTAGAGTCCTACATAAGTGTTAAAGGAGACATGTTATGCTAAATCAATTTTAAAGAGCTTTTAATCTTTCCACATCAATATCACCCATTTTGATTGATTCCTTGTGTTTGAGTTAATCATGGGAGTCTCGATTGCTCAGACAAGTTTTCACCTATCCCTTATCCCCGCCCACTTTCTGTGGTTGTGGTGTTCCAGGCAACTAGGATCTCTCCACCTCTGATTTGAAAAATGCCCTGGAACTGGAGATTTATTGAGCTTTTTTTTTAACCAGGAAAGTCGCCGTGTGACTTAAATTTGTGTCAAAATCAGTGTGAAAATCATGGATATCTGTGAAGTGACCTTTGGCCGCAGCAAAAAAGGCAATCAAAAATAAAAAAGATGACAGAGATGGAGCTGGCTGTCAAGGACTGGACTGAAACTGGACATGTACAAAAGGGAAGAAATACTTTCACATTGAACTTGAAAATGGACACGTTTAGCAGACATTGGGGCAAATGCACAGGGACGTAAGCTTTGACTGACGTTTTATTCTCTGGTCAGTGTAATCCCTCATTTTTCCAGGCCTGATCCATTGTAGAGAGTGTAAAAGATTCAGTTGTTGCAGGACTAAACCAGGACTCAACCAGAACTAAACCAGGACTAAACCAGGACTAAACTAGGTCCAAACCAGATCTAAACCATGATTTTATAGGTTTAAAGCAGGACTGAGCCACGATCAAAGCAGGATCAAAGCAGGACTAAAGCTCTGACTAAAGCAGCTCTTCACGAGGTCATATATTACAAAAAGTCTACTTGGAAAGAGACAGGAGGAGGAGGAGGAGGAGGAGGCTTCTGGGGAGGAGGAAGGGCGCTCTTAATTGACCCCACATCGTTAAGGGCGGCTGTTTCCATGGATACTCCAGGGATTCAACGGCACATTCACACCTGACAACGGTGAATAGACGGGGGTGGATGAGAACCAGCGGATGTGCAATAAAAAGGAGAGATTTGCAGTTTAAATCACTTTGTTTGTTTACTTTTATTTTGAACATACATTATCATAGGTCTGAAGCAATCTTATTCAGGCAATCATTTGGCACCTAAAGGAAACCAGTAACATTATTACTTCATAACATTCATAATGGATAAATGAAGTCAATATTTTAGATTTAATGGACAAAATGTGTATGTCGTGACTAATGCCACATTAAAACGGATCTTTTTTCTAATTCATCTTGACGTAAAACTTTTTCAGTTGTGTTAAGAATGTTGTGATAAATGAACATTCTTAACACAACTTTTTACTACGGGAAAGAAAAGTGTTTTTAAATCTATTGCCTGCTCTGATTGGAAATTACAGCACAAACTGGCAAAAACACTAAAAGATACAATGCATATGAGAAAGATTCAATACTATACCTTTAATTTCTCAGTGATTCTGAGTCATTGTGAGTCAATTAATGTGGCCACATCATAAATCACACAGAAGTCAAGGTCTATAGAGTATACAGTATAATTAATAATCTTTTGTTTCTATAGGCAGAGCTGCTGAATAAAACATGCAGGGACCAGGATAACACAGGTCCATGCAGTCACTCTGTACATAATTAATACACCGCTGACATCAAACAGGTGATGGCCTCAGAAGGGAACAAACACTACACTCAATGTCAAGCCCCATTCACACATATTTCCCAGTAAAATTGCCGTGTGCAGATCGTCAGAACACTCAGCTCTGACCCACATTGGCACATTAGGCCCAGAACATTGCTGGGTTTGCTCTGTTCACACTGCCACTTTCTGTATTCTATCACTACAGCAAAGTGCTGCATTATTTAACTTAAATGAAAATGGAACTTAACTGCACAGTGTAACCTACAGGAAACCAAGCTCGAAACCAAAGAAACAAGCAGTGGTACTGGCAATGTGAATGGGGCTTAAACATGTGTGAATGGGGCTTGAAGCATGTGTGAATGGGGCTTAAAGCGTGTGTGAATGGGGCTTAAAGCGTGTGTGAATGGGGCTTAAAGCGTGTGTAAATGGGGCTTAAAGCGTGTGTGAATGGGACTTAAACATGTGTGAATGGGGCTTAAAGCGTGTGTGAATGGGGCTTAAAACGTGTGTGAATGGGGCTTAATGGGGCTTAAACGCTGTGTGAATGGGGCTTAAAGTGTGTGAATGGGCTTAAAGCATGTGTGAATGGGGCTTAAAGCGTGTGAATGGGGCTTAAAGCATGTGTGGGGCAATGGGAATGCTTAAAGCGTGTGTGAATGGGGCTTGAAACATGTGTGAATGGGGCTTAAAGCATGTTGAATGGGGCTTAAAGCGTGTGTTAAATGGGGCTTAAAGCGTGTGTGAATGGGACTTAAACATGTGTGTGAATGGGGCTTAAAGCGTGTGTGAATGGGCTTAAACGTGTGTGAATGGGGCTTGAAGCATGTGTGAATGGGGCTTAAACATGTGTGAATGGGGCTTAAAGCGTGTGTGAATGGGGCTTGAAGCATGTGTGAATGGGCTTAAAGTGTGTGAATCGTGAAACATGTGAATGGGGCTTAAACATGTGTGAAATGGGCTTAAAGCTGTGTGAATGGGCTTAAAGCGTAGTGTGAATGGGCTTAAGCATCATGAATGGGCTTAAACATGTGTGAATGGCTTAACATGTGTGAATGGGCTTAAAGCGTGTGGAATGGGGCTTAAACATGTGTGTGAATGGGGCTTAAACATGTGTGAATGGGGCTTAAAGCAGTGATTGGAATGGGGCTTAAACATGTGTGAATGGGGCTTGAAATGTGTGAATGGGGCTGTAAACATGGGCTTAATGCATGCATGAATGGGCTTAAACATGTGGAATGGGGCTTAAATGTGTAATGGGCATGTGAATGGGGCTTAAACATGTGGGAAGGGGCTTAAAGTGTGAATGGGCTTAAAGAATGGGGCTTAATGGGGCTTAAAGTGTGATATGCGGCTTAAACATGTGTGAATGGTGCTTAAACATGTGTGAATGGGGCTTAAAGTGTGTGTGAATGCCTGCTTAACGCGTGTGTGAATGGGGGCTTAAACATGTGTGGAATGGGGCTTAAAGTGGCTATCTAAATGTGTGAATGGGGCTTAAGCGTGTTGAATGGGCTTAAAGCGTGTGTGAATGGAGCTTAAAGTGGTGAATTGGGCTTAAAGCGTGTGGTGAATGGCTTAAAGCGTGTGTAGAATGGAGCTTAAAGTGTGGTGAATGCGCGCTGAAAGTGGGAATGGGGCCTTAATTAAAGTGTGTGAATGGGGCTTAAAGCGTGTGAGAATGGAGCTTAAAGTGTGGAATGGGGCTTAAAGCGTTGATGTGGCTTAAAGTGTGTGAATGGGGCTAAAGCGTGTGAATGGGGCTTAAACATGTGTGGGGCTTAAAGCGTGTGAATGGGGCTTAAAGTGTGTGAATGGGCTTAAAGTGTGGTGGGGCTTAAAGTGTGTAAAAAAGTAAATGGCTTAAAGTGTGTGAATGGGGCTTAAAGTGTGTTAAAGCGTGAGAATGGGGCTTAAAGTGTGTGTGAATGGGGCTTAAAGTGTGTGTGAATGGGGCTTAAAGTGTGTGTGAATGGGGCTTAAAGCGTGTGAGAATGGGGCTTAAAGTGTGTGAATGGGGCTTAAACATGTGTGAATGGGGCTTAAACATGTGTGAATGGGGCTTAAAGTGTGTGAATGGGGCTTAAAGTGTGTGTAAATGGGGCTTAAAGTTTGTGAATGAACATAAACAGCAGACACCGTCATAAATCATAACGGCCCTGTAGTCCTGACAACCTCCTTTTGAAATGATACTTACTGCACAAGAGAAAGACCCAAAAACGTTACCTATTGCATTAGCATTAGCATTAGCGTGTTGTTTTGAAGGAAAAGGATTTAGTGTTGACAATACAGTTTAAAGCGTTTGGGGAAAAGGCAAGCGTGTGAATAATGCCCCCCACGTGACTTGTTAGTAAGATGCTGTTGTCGTTGGAAAGTCCTATACAGTGGTCCGTCGCTTTAACGCCCTTCACCTTTTGCGGTCTCGCTGTTTCGCAGATTTATTATCTTTTTTACAGCGCATTGTTTTCTGCGTCCTGATTGGCTAAGGGACCGTAGACTATTGTCAATCAATCCCCTCCGTACCGTGTCGCTTGCACCTGCGGTCGCAACCAAAAGGCAGAGGAAGACGCTGACTGTCGTACAGGAAGTCGAGCTTCTGGACATGCTAAAGGAAGCTGGAAGTTACGCGGCGGTTTGGGCGTCATTACGGAATCGATGAATCTTCAGTTCGTGACATAAAAAAGGAGGAAAACAACATAAGGACGACAGCAGGTTTCATTCTTAGGCTAATGCATTTCTCTACGAAGGTTTGAACTTTGAGAGTGTTTAAACAAGAGAGAAATGTGAGGAAATGTTAAGTCGTGTCTGAGAAAAGTGTATAAAGTGTGTAGCGGCGGGAATTCACTTTAAAACATTTATACTTCGCGGATTTTGCTTAGTGCAGGTTATTTTTAGAACTTTACTCCCACGATAAACGAGGGACCACAACTACTATATATACTCCTTTATTTCATTTTATTATAATTATTTTATTCTCTCTGGTCTTCTCCCATTTGCTTTTGTTCAGTTTGTTTCATCATCATAATAACAAGTCCTTTTTTACATTTGTTGAGTGTTTTTGAGGGACATTTGACATATATTTTTAAATATAATTATTTTGCAGGGGATTTGTAAATATTTTGAAGCTAAAACAATATCAAATATATGTTTAAAACACTTTAAAAACTCATTATCATTAGAAAAATGGTGGGAATGTATGGTATGACTGTGATCTCCTTAGATTTGTATATACGACTAAAATATTTACCAAAAAAGTGTCTTATTGATAGAAATCCTAAATTCTTTATTCTTTCAGACATTTTTGTTGGTGTTTTAGTGTCTGTAAAGTCCAGATGGTGATTATATTGTCAAAATACAATCTTGATTATTTTCACGATTAGTCGATTAATCGTTTCAGCCCTAATAACTAAATCTTAATTAGCCTTAATAAAATATGAACAAATACTTAATTCATAAAGATTCAGGCTTAGTGACTATTTAATTAATACCCTGACTAACTCCTAACCTTATGCCCTAAATTAAGTAGTTGCTAAGCGTAAATTCTTCTTTATATATTATTTTCTCACTGTGAATTAAGTCTTTGTTCATGCTTTATTAAGGCTAATTAAGGTGTAGTTATTATAAAGTGTGACAAGCATGTTTTAAGTAATAATCTTTTCAACAATCAGGCTCGTTTGGTCCTGGTTTAGTCTTCGTTAAATTTCAACATGGTTTGACCAGTAAATAACTGTATTTTCTCTTTTATTTATACAGTATTGAACTTATTGTACAAAAATAGAACATAAAAATATATCAAATATCTTCTGGACCGATGCTTGTCTCTCCATCTGAGGCTGGAGGCTACAATCTGCACTGCACATCTCTAGCGACGGCTTATACTTTTACTTCAACTGTAAATGGGTCAAACCACTGAACCCACATTACCACTGAACATTCGCGATTCGCAGATGTCGCCAAATAATCTTAATGTTGTTTTTCTTAAGAACAAAACGGTGTGATTTCAATATTGCGTGAGCCCGGCACATATAAAGAGCAACTGTGTGCCAAACTGGCAGAAATGAATATGTCGGTTTTATTTTGGATTCTTCCGGTGACAATACACACTCGATATTATTATTTTGCGTGACTCCAAAATAGAGCAGCTGGATTAATCGACGAATTGTGGATAATAAACTATGAAAAGCAATCGTAGTTGTGGGACTATACAGACTCGTAAACACTGTTTATAACAAAGACAGTGGCATTATGAACTCAAAATGTCAAATATGTCATTTATTATGCACATTATTTGTAAATATGTTCTACCTAGAATCTTTCAATCATCACATTTCAACCTTTATTTGATTGATTATGTATTTAAAATGTCTCAATGTGCAATAGAATAGTCTTGTGATGTTGCTGTGTCTTGTCAGCTGATTTACACGGGTTTTGGCGGCGTCTTTCTACCGATCGAGGCAGGACGACGGCGCCATCCGCAGTCCGACTTCTTCAGCACAGTATCACAGGTTTGTGAGAGTAAAAAGGCGGCCCTCGTCCCGGTTTATCGTCCCGAGGGTACATTTCTGTATTCAATCGCCTGCTTAATTCAGGGACGATGTTTGACCTGTGTAAATCAGCTGAAAATACATGTCACAGCAACATCACGTGACACTCCGAAGAAGACTGCGGGTGAAGAGTCAAAACAAACAACAACGTTTTAGATACATTATCAGAGGACCAAATTAACCTCATTGGACGAATAGACATAATCAATGACCAGTCCAAACAACAATAGCAATGATATTATATATTCTCTCCTATGTTTATTGGACAGAACATATTCTTACCTGTCGGAGGATGAAACTTGTCGACGTAGTGCTGCCGTCCGATCTCTTCAGCCGGCTTCGTCTCGAGTAGGTTCCCCTGTTGGCCTGGAGGACACAAAAAACACAAATTTACCTCACATTCTAAAAGTCAAGGTGGGTGAAGTGTCTTTCCCAAGGACTAGGGTGACCAGCTCAAAAAGTCTCAAAAGTGCGTCCGGACCGGTCATGGGATTTGGTGGGATTTGATGCGACTTGATGTAATAACTCACTTAAAATGAAATCAGAGCCTATAGAAGCTTTAGGCTACTGTCTTTTAATTGAGTATAGGCCTAAAATTGGTCTATAAGATAAGAAGATAATTATTATTTAATAGGCGAGGGATACAACAATGTTTTGTGGATCAATAAACAATTAAAATATTTGTCACACTTTTCCATGCTCTGCACTAACATGGTATAAAACCTTACAGTTTAATACATTCAAGTATGATTGATTACTTTAATGTGTAAATGTGTTATCAGACCTAATGCAGAGTCTCCCTCTGGACCACCAGTGGCACTGGCCCCTCCCCTCTGTCCCCGCTCACTCTGACACTACTGTTTAATGAAGATGTAACTTTAACTAGCTTAAGTAGACTGTGATTTTTGTTTCTGAAAATCCCGACATAATGAGATTAAAAGCACATGAATGCAATCAAGTCGGAACTTTGTCTTCTCATTTCAGAATCCATAGTTCCCGAGGACCACATGAACGCAGCATACGTCACATCTGCTGCTCATGTTCACCCACGACATGGTACTAGAAACAGAACGTCACCAAAATGGACAAACCGGAGAAAAATAGGCAACATTTTTACACAAATCTTAATTATAATTACTAAATTTTAGTGAAATGTGTAGTGTGATGTATATGCACATTAAAATCACCTAATAGTTATCCTAATAATAAACTAAACCTCTAATATGAATCGAAACTGTCACTTTTTTCCATTTTATTCCATGTATTTGGCTCTAACCTTAACTCAAGGGCACCTTCTACTTGACAGCTCCATTATAAAACTGTCTTTCATGCCCCTGAGGTGGTGGTCCTCTCTTTCATGCCCCTGAGGTGGTCGTCCTCTCTTTCATGCTCCTGAGGTGGTCGTCCTCTCTTTCCCCTCGTCCTTTCCGAATACGAGAACTCAAATCTATTACGCTGTCTTTTCTCCTGTACATAATAAGCAAATAATAAAGTGTATTTGTGCCAATATCCCGACGGCGCAGGGCTGGAGTTTTGTGTGGCCTAGTTACATCACAGCCAATTTGCTTTGCGGTTTACCTGCATGAGATGTATGTCATGTGGATTTATGTTCGCTCTGTCTGCTCAGGTGGAGTGTTTGCTGCCTAAACCTGAACCAAGATGAACTGAAATGGACTCAAATTGTAATCCAATGGGTTCAAATTGTGGCAAAATATTTTAAAGCAATTTTTTGGACAAACATTGCGACTGCATGTGCGATTTATGTTTTAATAGTTCTGTTCAAAGTGCGCATTTTAAACACATCCAGGAGCCTTTACTTTAGAGAAAAGGCAGAAATCTGACCTTTCAACTAATCCTAAACCTGTATTTCAGAACACGTTTGTAAACCACAGGATCATCAGGTATTGCACAGAATAAAACAGGTATTTTTGTTGATCGCAGTGTGTAGTCTGTATCCCAGGCGACCGATGACATTGACAAGAACCCACCTTAAAGTGCCTAAGACAGATTTTTACCATTTTCTAATTTTGACTGTATTTGGTGTATTTATACTTGTTGTACATATAAATGATAGTTTAACACCAATCGAGTAGGTATTTGTGGAGAAAAGTGTAATAATCTGTAGAAAATGACAGGAAGTGACATCACACTAGGGACACTCATTCCAGACAAAGTTTATGCATAAAATACACGAAATTGACTTACTAAACATAAAAAAACAAAAAAAAACAAAAAAGCTGCTTTCATATATTTTCATTTTTCAAATAAAAATATGTGACATTTGATGAGGTTTTTTTTCAGTGTAATTTCCTAGTATGATGTCATCAATTACAAACAGGAAGTGAAAATATTAACCTAAATAATGGGCTATTCTGGGATAAAATGTATCATTTTTAGCCACATTTTAAACAAATAAAACGTAACTGCATTTTAGTTCAATGAGTCGTCCGACCTGTAGGGGGCGCTTTAAAGAAGTCGACTTGCTGCCATCAACTTCTCAATAACCCATTAATATGATAAAGTTGAAGTGAGAACAAACAAACATAAGCAATGGTAACTAACAAATGTATCATGTTATTTTCATTCATTCATTATCGTTTTTCCGTCGTGGATCAAGACTCCATCATTTATTCATGTAAACTTCTAATTTTATTTCTGTTGTAATAAATCAAGTCTGCACTGCGCCGTACTGCCTGGGAATGACAAACGATGCCTATGAACAATAATTAAATACAGGAAAGACAACAGAGACTTTGAGGACCATTTTAGGTTCCAATTCTATGTTAGAATTTGCCTTTTAACGGTGAAAACGCAGATGTTTTGACCTAGTTTATTTGTAAATATCACTGTAAACACTGGGTCTATCCTTATTTTTTTCTTTTACGCTAGCCTCAAAAAGTGATAACTAGTATGCCAAGAATATGATGTAAATTGACAATTAATTACCGAGTAATGAGCTGCAATATATTCGTAAAGACTAAAAACGAACGCTTGTGTTAAGTCATTTCCATTCATTCTCCTAAACCTATGAAAGTGACGTCTTCTTTTATGTAAGTTCTTGTTTGTGTCATAATCGTGATGTTTCTTCGCGTCGAATATGACAAATTTGTCGACCCGATCCCTGAAAAACAATGATACGGTCGTGGATGGAGTTGAACGATGCTGACCTTTATTTAAAGTGCCCCCTACAGGTCAGACGACTCATTGAACTAAAAAGCAGTTAGGTTTTATATATTTTAACATTTTGCTAAAAATGATAAAAACAGTTATCCAAGAATAGCTCGTTTTTTTAGATTTATAATTTCACTCCCTGTTTATAATTGATGACATCATACTAGGAAATTACCCAGCAAACACTGGGCAAAAACTCATCTAATGTCAAAAACATTTTAATTTGACAAATGAAAATATATATAAGCACCTTTTATTTTGTTGAATTATGTTTGGAGGGTCAAAAAAAGTTGTTTATTTTGTGTAATTTGAGCATAAACTAAATGAATGCGTGTCCCTAGTGTGATGTCACTTCCTGTCATTTATTTTCAACAGATTTCTCCACTTTTCTCCACAAATACCTGCTCGATTGGTGTAAAACTATCACTTATATGTACAACAGGTATAAATACATCAAATAAAGTCAAAATTTGAAAATGGTAAAAACCTGTCATACGTGACTTTAACCAGGAAAGTCCCACTGAGCTTTAGCGTCATACCACATACTGCGACGGAGAGAAGGAGCTATCGACGTGACGACGATGGTCAAAAGCATCACTCAACTGTTGCTTTTGACATGTCAGAATGTTTCAAATGAAGAAGACGTGACGCATTTTCAACGATTGATTAAGGCTGTTATGGTCTGTGCAACCGAAAATAAGCAACCATTTTGAATGTCCAGGGTAGAAATGTCAGTTAGTTTTCCTTTTCCATTACAAAGGACAGGGAGAAATAGTCTTCCTCGGCTGGATTTGTATTTGAGCTTCGCAAAAAGTATAATTTGTGTTAAATAATGCAATATATCGGCTGATAAAATTTAAATTTCTTTTAAAACTCATGATTTTGCCTTCATCAAAAATACTAATGGTCGTTCTTTAATCGGTAACACTTTAAAACACGGTTCCTTAGTAAAGTATAAGGTGTTAATGAGCACAGTTTATAAGCACTTTACACATTTACAAGCATTTATCAATAATAAGCAGCGTATTGATGCTTTTAAAGACATTCTGTACATGATTTAATAGCACATATTATTTTGTTAATACTTTTAAGCATTTATAAGGTGTTATAACCCGAACCCTAACCCATCTATAAATGCTTAAAAGTACTTATAAATAAATATACAGTACCTTATGGAACCTTATTTTAAAGCGTGACCTCATTATCTCCTATTAAATAAAGAAATATGTGAAAACCAATATAAAGGCTTTGATATCACACAATGAGAGGCTTTCTATTGACAAAACCTCCATTTGACATATTTTGTGATATTCTGTCATTTGCACTTCATTTTAGAGCCTCTTGTCCCTCATCTGGAATATCTTTGTCCACAAACTACTTCGAAAGGGTCCGTAAAAGTGAAAGCCGTGGTCGTACCTGGAAGACCCCCGGCTTCTGCAGCGCGTCCATCCCGTGCCGCGTGTAGATGTGCTGGGACATCTGGGCCAGCTCGTCGGTCCACGGAGGCGGCTGACGCTCGGTGCCGCTCCACTGCAACTGCTGCGGCGGCGGCGGCGGCGGCGGCGGAGAAGGATCCAGCTTGAACCGGCTCTGAGACCACGGGAACTGAAGAGAAACTGAGAAAAATGTCCGTTCCGTTCTGGTCCGCGAGAGGAGAGACGGAGAGATGACGGGATGAGCGCGGCGCGGCGGGTTTAATCCACGGGACAGAGAGAGAGAGAGAGCGCGCGCTGTTCCCGGTGCGCCCTCCCCCCGTTACGCGCATCACACCGGGCTTCACTGCGCACTCGGACACGGAATAACCGGCATTACGCGCACATCCATTGACAACTGCAACATACTGTGTACTGTATACTACTGTGTATTGTGTACTGTGTACTTCTGTGTACTGTGTACTGTGTACATCTGTGTACTGTGTACTGTATACTACTGTGTACTGTGTACTTCTGGAGAAGTACATTCCATTCCACGAAATCTGTGCCTTTTGAGTCCTCAGTGTTAAGTTTTTATTTGTGGTGTTCTAAATCAGATAATATGTGCATACTTATTAAAGAGAACAACGCACTTTTCGAGTTAAAATGCCAAATTTGCATGTCCAAAATTCAGTGTTGGCAAGTTTGATTTTATATTTCAACAATAACATTTTATCTTTTTAAATATGTTTTTGTTTTAATGTCAAAAAACAAGTTTATCAAGTTAGAAATCTGGGGGTAATAATGGACTCAGACTTGAATTTTAACAGCCACGTCAGATCAATAACATCAGCAGCTTTTTACCATCTAAAAAACATTACCAAAATCAAGTCTAGTCTAGTGTCTAAACCAGACCTGGAGAGACTTATCCATGCGTTTGTCTCTAGTAGATTAGACTACTGTAACGGCCTGCTCACTGGCCTGTCCAAACGAGCTGTTAAACAGCTGCAGTACATCCAGAACGCCGCTGCTCGGGTCCTGACTAGAACCAGGAAGTATGATCACATTAGTCCTGTGCTCAGGTCTCTGCACTGCCCCCTGTGGCTCAGAGAATAGACTTCAAAAGCAGCTCTGCTTGTATACAAGTCTCTCCATGGCCTAGCACAAAGTACATCTCGGACATGTTTAGTGCGCATATGAACCATCTCGGACTCTGAGGACCTTCAGGGACCGGCCTCCTGCTGGTGCCAGAGTCAGGACTAAAATGGACCGCGCCTCCTGCTGTGCCCAGAGTCAGGACTAAAATGGACCGGCCTCCTGCTGGTGCCAGAGTCAGGACTAAAATGGACCGGCCTCCTGCTGGTGCCCAGAGTCAGGACTAAAATGGACCGGCCTCCTGCTGGTGCCCAGAGTCAGGAACTAAAATGGACCGGCCTCCTGCTGGTGCCCAGAGTCAGGACTAAAATGGACCGCCTCTGCTGCGTGCCAGAGTCAGACTAAACATGGACGGCCTCTGTGGTGCCCAGAGTCAGGACTAAAATGACCGGCCTCCTGTGTGCCCAGGGTCAGGACTAACATGGGAATGTGCGTTTCAGTTTTATGTAACTATAATCTGGAACAGTCTTCCTGAGGATGTGAGACAGGTTCTACTCTGCAATGTTCAAATCTAAGCTGAGAACAGTTTTGTTTGGCTGTGCGTGAGACTGAAATGCTTTCTTTGCACCTCTTCTCTTTATGTCTTAAACTATTCTGTCAGGTCTTTGTGTGAAGCACTTTGAATTGCCTTTGTGCACGATTGTGCTCTACAAATGCCTATTGTTAATTGGTTGATTTATCTATTTTTTTTAAACTTACCACCCGTCACAGATGGTTTATTAAATACATAGTTCTTAAAGTAATATGACTTCACTGAAAAGTCAATATTTAGTTTGTTTTATTCCAGCGTTAAGCTGACCTTTTGTCACCTTTTTTTATTGGAAACTTTATTTGACAAAGCCTGCCGACGAGTTGGCCACTGTCCAGGGTGTACCCCGCCTAAGGCCCAAAGGCACTGGGATAGGCTCCAGTCACCCGCGACCCCTAACGGGAACAAGCGGTAGAAAATGGATGGATGGATGGATGGATTTATTTGACAATTATTTTAAATGTGGCCTTAGTTATATCACCCCATTATAAAGGTACCACCCCAAAAAGGCTGCTCAGGTCCTGTGTCTGAGGTGGCAATGTGTTTTTTAGAGTATAAAATATACACTCTTTATAGCGTGGATATGTTCAAATTTGCATTTAGAAATATAAAAATATAAACGTAAATATGTTTGCCGGCCAAAAGGCACCGGTTTAGCAGAATGACCCGAAACCAGCCTCTAAACACTGTACACATTGTATAAGATATCGTTTATTGCAGAAATGCTTAAATGAACAAAAATATGAATATAACATGTATTTCATAATGCATTTCTTGTATCTTATCCGTGTAATCATGACGGCAGAGCCCTGTTAGACTGCTAAAAATGTGCGTAAAAGATAAATATGAAATTAAAATAGAAGCTGAACCAAACTAGCAAACAAATACCAGTCCACACGGTCAACTAACACTTCATTGGCTGTAACGATGATATGTTTTGGCCTCTGATTGGTCAAAATATACACTAGCGTTATTATTTTCTTTATTTGTCTATTTATTTTTGATTGTTTGCGTTGTCCGTTACGATCATCCAGTCCAAACTCAGAGCTGCCCCCTACTGTTCACCAGACGAAAATTCAAAACTATTTAAACGGTAGATTCACAAGCAAGGACCACCCCACAACAATGGAATATGACAGAAGGTTTATTGATGATGGATGGATTAGAGTTGGCTGGGTGGAGACTCAGGTGATCAGCCCCGCCCCTTCCTTGAGATGGTGATGACAGAGACATGGGGTGGGACGGTGGAGACGAGGGAGCAGAGACAACAAGAGATGCTGGGATCAGCCTGTATAAAAAGGGCTTCTGAGTAATTAAACGTGTGGTTAAAGAGTGGAGGCGTGGTTGCGGGAGGAGGAGTCAGAGGTTGAGGCGTGGTCCACCTCCTGAACATCTCTAAGTGTGTGTTTGTGGCGTGTAGATGTGTTTTAAGGTCATTCTGGCTGTGATCGAGGATGACGAATGGTATTTTTTTCACTTTTAAGAAATTCCTTTGAACAAACAACAGACGACGCTCGTCTTTGTCACCAGCTGCACCGTCCCAGGCAAAAGCACACAAACCATCCTCTCTGCATGGATAATGTGGTCCACACTCAGAAACCTGGTCTACACCGGGACTAGAATGGGTTTAATCCATCTTCGTCCTGATTCAGGTCTCGTTTATGTTGGTTAAAGTATTGAGGCCATCTTAGATCTTTTCTAGAACTTGAGCCGCATGGTTTAGTCCTAGTTTAGTCCCAGTTAGATAAGACTGTAAGACGCATTTGTGGCTTAGACCAGGTTTATTTCTGATCTGGTTTGGAAAAGTTACATTGTTCTGGTTTAGTCCTGAGGATTTCAGTTAGAGCGTTTCACTTTTTAGTTCTTTTAGGCTTGGTTCTGGGTCCAGACTCAAGTTAGTACCAGTTTTGATGTGGTGTGTGTGTCTTGGTTTAGACTTGGTTCAGCACTTGCTTAATCATGGTTTATTCAAGTCTTTGTCCTCTTTGGTTAGTCCGGATCGACCATGGTTTAGACCTGGTTTCAGTCGACTTAGTCCTTTATCCCTGGAAAGACCCATAGTCCAGGTTTAGTCTTTATCTTTTCATTTTCACAATTATAATATTTTATTAATTATAATGATGATTATAATGTGACTTATAATCCATTTTTCTCATCATCCCCGACTGTAACAATCCTTTTTGAAGAATAAAGTCCATAATGCTTTAGCTCTGTGAAACATGAACCTCGATCTCCATGACGACGGTATGAAAGACAAGTCCATCACCGGCAGCTGTCAGGAGCAGCGCTGGGCGAGTTCATTAGATCCAGGTCTATTTTAAGAACTTGTTAATTGTGAAAATGTATTCACCGAAGAGAAGACGAGCAGCGAGCTCCATTCATCAACCAGACTGAGCCACCTCTGAGTGACGGGTGGAGTTAACTAGGGCGGGTCTAAACCAGGACTGACCCGGGACTGAACCGGGACTAAAGCAGGACTGAACCGGGACTAAAGCAGGACTAAACCTTGGTTAAAGCAGGACTAAAGCGGGTCTAAACCAGGACTGAACTGGGACTGAACCGGGACTGAACCAGGACTGAACCGGAACTGAACCGGGACTAAAGCAGGACTGAACCGGGACTGAACCGGGACTAAAGCGGGACTGAACCGGGACTGAACCGGGACTAAAGCAGGAACTGAACCGGGACTGAACCGGACTAACCGAACTGACGGACTGAGGACTACCGGGACTGAACCGGGACTAAGCGGGACTGAACCGGACTGAACCGGGACTAAAGCAACTACCGGGACTGAAACCGGGACCTAAAGGCAAGGACTAACTTGGTTAAAGCGGACTGAACCGGGACTAAACAAGGACTAAACCAGGACTAAACAAGGACTAAACCAGGACTAAACCGGGACTGAACTGGGACTGAACCGGGAAGGAAGCAGGACTAAACCTTGATTAAAGCAGGACCAAAGCAGGACTAAACCTTGATTAAAGCGGGACTAAAGCCGTAGAAACATTGAACGCAAAGGGGGCTGTGGCCAAAAGCGCGGTCTGTTCTGTTGCAGTAGAGACCATGGTCCGGACCATTACAGGGACCACCTCTGGGGGCGCTGTTCACTAGTCTGTGCGCATGAAGAAACATGACCAGTGAATACGTCTACTGTGATTTCACATCAGTTTGATATGAGGCTTGCATTATGGAGAAATAAAGGTGCACTGGGGAACATTTCTGGTGAAGGGTCTATCATCTGCTCATCTCCATGGAGATGAGATGACTTGGCTATCAATTTCCAGAATAACACTATGAAAACCCCACTGTGGAACATTTTAGTCAAAAAAGAAAACAAAAAAAGACAAAAATAAAAACATATTTTTGATTTTTATTGCACCAAAATTGACATGAACCCGACTCGTACTCCTCTTGCTCGTTTCCATGGAAAATGTGGTTCGTTTGATTATAATATTCCACAGTACGGCATATAACTTGTCTGTTTCCATGACGACTGTTCTGAAGTCTCAGTCTAACTTCTTTTTCCATGGAATCACACAGGTGACTTTCCACATCCAGAGAGTTACACGGCGTCACTTTTTAGACCTATCCATCACCATGGAGACGAGGGGGGGTTCCACCAGGCCAGGTTACAGATCAGATCCGCGGTGAGGCGAGCCCACTCACAGGCAGAATGTACGTTTTTCCAACAATAAAAAGACCAGTAAATGAAATAAATGCAAGACAGACAAACCCACCAGAAAAGTTACATAGTGCAGCTTTCATTTACCTGACCCATCATTTATGTGGGCATGTTGTGTTTATCGTTCTATTTCGAATATATATATAAAGTAATCGTGTACATTTAATGCCTAATCTCAAGACACAAAGGACGACGTGCACTCGTGTACATTTTTTATTTCAAATGATCATTTTTATGCCATTACAAAAGCAAAAGATTTTAAAATCCCAGTCTTTTTTTTAATTCTTCTTCTTCCAAGCATATACAGATTTATACATTTCCGACAGAAGCGTCTCTCCAAAGCAAAGTTGGATTTCCTACAGAAGAAGGAGCAGAAGGCATCCGGCGGCAGATAAAACGTCCACAAAGCCAATGTGCAAAACGTCAATGAAATCTACAAGTAAAACACAGAGTGACCGGGAAGAAAAAAAGGACCAATGAGAAGCCAAAATCCAGATGGAATCGTTTAGCATTTTGTAAAGAAGATGCAACGTTATTCGACAGGTGATTTTTGGTAAGACGAACCGCAATCCAGTCTAAATTAGAACAAAGACAAATAGAAAATCGTAAAGGATTGAAAGTATTCACGTCAAATACAGTCCGCGTGAACCAAAAATCCGATCTCCGTAGGGTTTTAAAAAGTTGCTAATCCTGTAGTTTTGACCGCTTTTATTAGTTTCACTCAAATGTTACGTGTCTATTATGACGCGTTTACAGAGGCTGCAGTTACAAACGCACTCAAAATGTGACAATAATCCGATTTTTGAAGTGAAAAGTTAAATAAAACGACACGTAAACTGCAAAATGTGTGTACGAGTGATCGGATTTCTTTCTGATCGCGGCTTCAATGATTACTCACATCTTTTACAGCATTTCGCACGTCGTTTAAATCATCTAAACGGTCAGGAAATCAGACAATAATCAGATTTAGGTGTGAACTCTGAACTTTAAACACTAAAACAAAAATGAGAGATATTTCCAAATGAATACGACGATTGGTTTCCTGTCGTTTGGAGACGCAGACAACAGAAAAGCTAAAATGACGAATTGTGATGTAATTTAAACATATTGGACATTTTGCATGAGAAAATCAAACACTTTTCATAAACAACTGATTTAAACAACATTCAAACAACATTATCATCATCCATGTGACCACTTTTTGGGTCACATTCCTCCCATTGAGAATCCCAGTCTTAAAAAACAGAATCAAAGAAGAAAATGCAGCAAAGAACATTGAAAAACGTAACTGAATAATGCTTTTTTAATGCAGTTTAAACCAGAAAATCAGTCATATTTTCAACATTTATCGCTGGAAATGTCAAC
The DNA here is from genome assembly GCA_015082035.1 of Chaenogobius annularis. Classification (NCBI taxonomy): domain Eukaryota; kingdom Metazoa; phylum Chordata; class Actinopteri; order Gobiiformes; family Gobiidae; genus Chaenogobius; species Chaenogobius annularis. Next base: position 375,326 of record BJKM01000387.1, read on the forward strand.
ATTTGACCCCCACGCCACAACAAAATGTTAACAGTTTGTCTTTAGATAAAACAGGTCGACTTTATTATCCAAGCAACTTAAAAATAAAACACACATATTTCTCCTGTCTGCAAATCCAAACACTTGCAGCAAATCCTGTAAAACAACATGCTAATCTTAAGATTTACAAAACGCTATACAATCAAAATAAAGCCGTTCTTCATATCACCGTGGCGTTTTGGACATTCGAAGTAGTCGCGCACACATTTGTACACACTCATAACCGACATCATTCAAATCGAAGGCAAACAGTGAATGGAAAGAGACAGCGATTTAAAATGGAGAAAAGATGACTCACGCTGAAACGTAAAACACAATTAAACTGGAGAAAAAACCCACGGCTAATCTTTGCATATTTAACCTTTATTACAATAAGAAATAGAAATGTACATTTATAAAAACACACACACAACTGTCCAACTTAAATATTCTGAACGCAGCGACGGACACGCGAGGAAAGGCAGTGAAGTCATGAAAAAGATGTGGTTTTTTAATATATATATATATATATATATATATATATTTATTACATCATTTTCTGAAAGAAGAAACGATCAGCATTAAAAGTACAACAGAAATTATCAACGCGGTATATATTACATAAAGTGTCAATGATCTACGCTGAAAGAGGAAAACTGTCCGACCTAAGCGCTTTTCCGCGTGACCTAAAAGTGTTTGTTTCGTGTTAATGGAGCAAAAAAAAAAAAAAAAGACGCAGGAAAAATATGAAACTGTAGGAAAAAAAAAAAAAAAGACGCAGGAAAAATATGAAACTGTAGCAGCGTCAATAAGAACATATTAGACATTAAAACGAGATGAGTGCGAGTAAACTGCGGCGGGAATATCGGGACTAAAAATGGTTTGGAGTTTTTGTCGATTTCATGCATTGCCTGTAGTAGATGGATACTTTTCGTTTCTATAGCATGTCGTTTAACAAAGTATGGAACGATCAATGGAAAATACAATGGATAGAGTCGGTGTACAAGAGAACGGTCGCTGACGTACCTGTGCGGGGGGAAACGATCCATTCATTTCAATGTAGACGAGCTGCTCCGGCGCAAACTGCTCGACGACGACGACGACAAGAGCGAACGCAGACTTCAGAGGAAATGTTGTGCCGAATACAGACACAAAGACACGTAGACGACTGAACGGCGAAGATTTGTAGTTATCCACGAATGCTAACGGTAGCTGCGGGCTAAATGCTACCGCGATGTCGAACATTTGTAAAATTATCCACGAATGCTAACAGTAGCTGCGGGCTAAATGCTACCGCGATGTCGAACGTTTGTAAAGTTATCCACGAATGCTAACGGTAGCTGCGGGCTAAATGCTACCGCGATGTCGAACATTTGTAAAGTTATCCACGAATGCTAACGGTAGCTGCGGGCTAAATGCTACCGCGATGTCGTACATTTGTAAAGTTATCCACGAATGCTAACGGTAGCTGCGGGCTAAATGCTACCGCGATGTCGAAGATTTGTAAAGTTATCCACGAATGCTAATGGTAGCTGCGGGCTAAACGCTACTGCGATGTCGTTTTTTACATCCGCACGGCACGTCAACGACCTCCATCCAGACTCGGCTGTGACTTGAATTGAATTAGTTGTGCTTAAAAGTTCACTTGATTCGCCAGGAAACGTATTAGAAGAGAGAAAAAGTTTACGATTGAATCAACTGAGAGTTCCCCCCCCCACGGCAGACCACGGCGACTGTATCCGTTACTAGATGAACACTTAAGATTAGGGCGGCAAAATTAACCACACTTTAATGGAAAACTACAAAGGCGGTTTTTCCAGTACCATAAATAATTTCCTCTACAAAACACAGAAATAACAAAATATCCCGTCTTATTGCATAAAAACTGCTTAAGATCTGTACGAACATGTTGTGAAATACATCGTTTGTCAGTTCATAGGTCTATTTCAGGTTTGTTTTGGTCAATAATTCTCCTAGACGCGTTTAAAATGTCAAGATCCCAATTTGTGCAGCCCTATTTCTGATCTATCTATCTGTGAATCTCAAAAAAGAAGTCTACTACAGGCAATACGTTTGGTAAAATAATCACGTAATCCTAAATCCTGTGCGATTGCGTCACACCTAAACACTCTTAAATAATGAATTGTTGTTGTGTTCATTCAGCTTAAGTAAAATAAATATAAAACAAAGCGCCATTGCTGTTGCGATGGTTTGGTAGTGTCACTTTTTGTTATGTATTTGATGGATTTTGCCGTCCATTGGTTTTGGAGTGATGAGAATCTATCCCCGTTGCCATAGCAATTAACCAAAGTAAAATATGAACTTGTTTGAACGGGCAAACCACAGACATAAATGAATCCGATGCTCGTGCCATCGATCACTTAGCAACGCGCCCAGATTTTAGAACTCCAGAGCTATTTCAAGGTGTCGCAGGCAAATGATTCTTTTCCAACATTTTGTGAGGACATTTTTACCATTCAAAAGATATATTTTAATTGTGCTAGTGCTATGACAACGAAGGACCGTACACGTTCCAAATCCTTAAAATCAGGAAGAGATCCTCATGCCTGAACCCTGTAGCTGTTAGCATTAGCCGTTAGCGTAAACTGTTAGCCGCTAGCGTTAACCCACAAAAACCAAACTGAATAATCCAAAGTGAGTCAGTTAGTGCCAACCCATCAACCGCATTTAGGTCAAAGCCTTGTTAAAAGTCATTGCTGAGTGTCCTTTTGGCGTTTTTGAGATGATAATTAGCATGTAAAACTAGCATCTGAGCTAAAAGCTAACTAACTTAAAATTGAAATTTCTGATGTTGTGTGATTCTGGATAAATATCATGAAATAAACATGATAAATACATTCTGTTTGGGAATTGGCTTCACCATTCATTTGTACGTGAAGGAACGTTCGATTTGACGTAACTATCCAAGTGATGGACAATTCCGCGTCTACGAATATCTACGGGGCGACGTCTTCAAAAATATCACCAATAAACAGGACGTGAAACCCATGACTTACACAACAAACCGTACGCAAACTATACGCAATTCTCGTCGTTGCGCTGCCGTCGAATGAATCGGTCGTCCCCGGGGGCTATTCTGCGTCGACATATTTATGGGGGGAAAAAAAACAACAGCATGGGGCGAATGGAAAAATGTCCTTGCTTTCGTGCGATTGTCCAAAAACTGGGAATCCGCTCGCATTACGGTCGTCTCGGAAACGTCTTAAAGGGCTTCACTACGCACTCTTGCACTCAGCGCACACAGACAGGGGGCGACGGCAGGTTTTTTAGAGCAGGGGCTGTTGGTAGTAGGCCGCTTGCTGTTGCTGCGGGGCGGTTTGCAGGGGAGGCGGGGCCATGGGGTAAGACACGGGGGGCATTTGGGGGTTGTTGTGGTGGTAGTTCGACATGTCCATGTTCTGTGGGGCGAACGGGGCCGGGGCCATGTACTGAGGGTTCATAGCACTGCTGCGAAAGAGAGGAAAAGTTAAGGATATTTTGTGCGAAGAGATGATGATTTATTTGCCTTTTATAAATATATTTTTACTGAATCAATTGAATTGATGTGCTGATCATTAAAATGTGTGTATTTCATATGAATTTGGTTGCGGGTATGGTTTAGGGATGTCAAAGTTACGGGTTAATCGATGATTGTGATTATTTAAATATAATCGTATGATCTAAAAAATATTACTTAAGACCATTTTGGAAGCAGAAAATACATAATTTCAGTTCAGTCTATACTCTTAAAAAAGTAACCCTGAATGTAAATAGCTTTCATTTCAACCAGTTTACGTTAACTTACACAAATATAAGTGTATTATTAATTTATCAGCTTTCATTTATCATCCACAAAGTTTAATTTCATAAGGCTAGTCACAAGTATTTCACAGTTGTTTGGTCTTCATGTCAATAATCGTGAGTCGTGACACTAAAATTTGATATCGTGACATCACTTTTGTGGTTTAACACTGAAATACTGTTGCTAAAATGTATTAGGTTCTTAAAAAAATGCAGAAAATCATCACATTTTACAGGCTCACACATCTATACTGGCTTTAGTAGTGCTTCATTTCTGCCACTTCCCTCATATAGGTCTCATTCTTCTCGTTAACGGTGGTCCCAGTTCTTTTCCCTGTCATTTTACCGCGACACGCCGAGCTCGGGCCTGGTCTCACCTCATGTAGGGCTGTTGCTGACTGCCGGGCGCGCCGTTCGGAGGTAGCGAGCAGAGCGACGAGGGCTGGTCGCCGGGCAGGGGGTAGGTCTGTGCGGGGTGGGTCAGGTACGGAGCGCCGGCCGGGCCGAGGTACTGGAGGGAGCGGACAAACACAAGACGAGTGTGAGGTGAGGAGAGACGCAAACATTACAGGCCTAGTTTTAACATAATCTCAGGTAAAGTCTTTGCTCTTGTGGGTCATCTTGGTCTAAGCATTCATATATATCACCCTGTATCTGACCCAAACTGCACTCGCAATACTACAACTGCACGAGAGTTTATGCAAAAAGAAGTATTTATACAGAAACGTACAACTAAACGGTGTATGTATGTATATGTTTTTCTATTTTAAAAAGCAAATTAAACTCATAATTCACCCCCAAATCTTTAGCTAACTCATTAGTTTTCTCCTTTTGGCTGTTGTTCCATATAAATCCTTATAATCTAAATCAAATAATACAAATGTTGGTCGACTAAGGCACCCTCGACCGATTAATCGACTAAACGACTAAAGCCTTTAAACGTTTATAAACTAATAGATTATAAATGGAGTCGAAATGAAGTGGAAAATTAAATGATTTCACTGGAGACACTGGGATTAGCCTCAGATAATCACAAAATCTGAAAAATGATGGTGGTTTTGTCAAATGAAAACCACTCAAGACACATGTGAGTGATGTCAGGGCCTGGTTTAAAACACATTTACTGTCGAGTTTTGCATTATTTACTCAGTTAATAGGAGTTTATGACAGACAATTTGCATTTTTGATGAAGGCAAAAAAGGTTTTACAGGACAAATACTTACAAAAACATTGAGCCCACAAAAAATATTCATTTTACCTACAGATACATTACACACTACCACAAATTATACTTTTTGTGAAGCTCGAATACAACTTTTCATCCTTTGAAATAGAAAAGCAAACGATACAGATATCTGATACATTTAAATATTGGTATAGGCTAAATATCAGTTAAAATCCAGTAGTTCAGATCACAAATTAACTTTTCACTTGAGAAAAATAATGAAACAAAAAATGAGTTGCATGATTGTTGAACTGAATGGGACTGTCACATGGGCACACACAGATTAGAGCAATGCTGAAAAAAATAACGGGGCAAAATCGTGGCCGTTTTCTCGCTCTGCGATATCGGCCGATACCAATATCAGTTGAAAAGAAAAGATCTCGGCCCATCAATAAAGCTCATCATATAATACCAAATGATACCAAGCTCACAATGTCACTTAAACATGGTTATTAGTTTTGTATTTGACTAGCTTGACTTAAAAATAAATAAATAAAAGCCTATGTTCAAGTTTCAATCACAATAAGCAATTTTGAAGACTTTTTTCATTCGACAGGTTGAAAATGTAGTGGTTTTTGTCACGCTGAAACCCATCAAAATACACTTGGACCTACAAGAACAGCAACTGATCAATTATAAACCATTTTCTAAGGCTTAAAATGCAGTTTCACACAGATTCAGAGCTCATTTAAATGGGCCGAGTGCATTTTTAGACGTGTTGAGGAGGATGGCGCTCAACATGAAGATCTCGGCGACCTCCTCTGACCCACATGGCAAAGACGTGCGGATTTCATCTGATTAAACTTTAGGGGCGCGAGTCATAAACAACCACATCGAGAGCGAAGTCGACTGCAAGTGATTAAAACTCTTCACTCGCTTTGTAGTTCAAAGGGAGCGAGATGTTTAAAGAAAGTGAGAACATCTCGACTTGCACAACTTTCCAACATTTTCAACCAGGACTTAACCAGGGTTAAACCAGGACTAAACCGGGGTTAAACCGCGGCTAAACCGGGGCTAAACTGGAGCTAAACCAGGGCTAAACCATGACTAAAACAGAGCTAAACCAGGACTAAAACAGGACTAAACCGGGGCTAAACCAGGTCTAAACCGGGGTTAAACCAGAGCTAAACCAGGGCTAAACCAGAGATTAACCAGGACTAAACCAGGACTAAACCAAGGCTAAACCAGGACTAAACCAGGACTTAACCAAGGCTAAACCAGGATTAAACCAGGTCTAAACCAGGATTAAACTGGGTCTAAAACAGGGCTAAACCAAGGCTAAACCAGGGTTAAACCAGGGTTAAACCAGGGTTAAACCAGGGCTAAACCAGGGCTAAACCAGGGTTAAACCAGGATTAAACCAGGGCTAAACCAAGGCGAAACCAGGGTTAAACCAGGGCTAAACCAGGGCTAAACCAGGATAAGGCAGACCACAAGATAAACAAGTCCCGATGTGAAATGCAGCCCTCAAACCCGGGTCTGCTTACACTCTGTAAACCACCTGCATGTATTGACACAGACAGCACCAGATGTACCAGGCCTTTATGTAAAAATAAAACCCACAGCAGGTGCAAGAACAGCCTGACGATGCATTCACAGTCTGCAGGCAAAATAAAATCATGATAAAGAATGAAATAAAAGCGTAGGCCGTGCCAGTGAAGTGAAAATGTTTCTAAATCTCCAGGGACGGACAGTGACATCAATCATCGAGGAGGAGGACGAGGACGAGGAGGAGGCTTTTCTTGGCTTTTGCGATTTTTCTTTTCGAGAGAGCAAAAGCCTCGCTAAATAGACAAACACTGGTGTACGAGACAAAATCAATACGACGCTGATCATGTGGGATTTGATTTAGAGCAAGAAATGAAATGTCAAGAGGCGGCTCAAAGCTGCTGTGACCAAAACCTCCACCAGGGGTCAGGCTACAGGAAGGACCAGAGCCGCCCAGGGACGCACGAGATGTCACAAAGAGTGGTGCGCCGACACCACACCGATGTTATGGAAGCGCTCGGGCCGATATTAGGCCCATATTTTCTACACTTTGGTCATTTTGAACACTTTTTAAAATGCATTTTTCACGAAGACATAGTGCTGTTTTGTATAATAAGAATCAAATCTATTTTAAAATGTTGAGTTCATTCGGGGGAAAAAGAAAAAGTATGAAAAAAAAAAAAAGTTTTATTTCGTTTATAGATTGGCTGTAGGCAATAATATTTGAGTCAAATCAGCCTCTACTCTTTTCCGTTCGGTGAAGTTTTATTTATATTATTTCTCAGACTAAAGTGTCTGAATCAGTCTGTGCGTTGTCATGGCTGCAGCTGTAACCGCAGCTCCTCCTCAGACAAACGGGTCTAAACGGATCTAAAACGAAGTGCAAACCAGCGCTTATATTTAATGATAAGGTTCGTCTCAAACTTTTCTAGAGCATTACAAAATCTGCAACTTTGTCATTTCTGGATCTTTTGGCTCAGATTAAAGACTGGGTTAAAGTTTACAGTCAGTTCTGTTGGAATACGGCAGCAGAGACCCTCAGTCACTAACCGTTTGGTTACCGAGGCGTAAGACTAATATCGGTGGTTTTGGACTCAAACCGATATTACTCAATGACACGAATACCGGCCGATACCGATACTGCGCCGACGTATCGGTGCACCCCTCGTCACAAATCCCTCTGAATAACGTTGACGGGGCGACAAATAATTGTTAACTGGTTCCAAGCATAGACGACAAAACATGCCATGAACAGGATGAAGTTTTATAACTCAGATGATCCAAAAATTATATTAAAAAATGACAAAAGATTGAATTGTGTTAATAAGTGTGTTAATATTGCTGAACTAAATAAAAGCAGTACTTTCATCAAAAGTGTGTTAGTCTTCTAGTGTTTAGCACAATCTGTGAAAGAAACCAATGAATCGATGAATAAACTCCACAGAAACCACGCTGCGTGCCGACTCCTGCGGCGAGCCTTTTCCGAGCTCGGAAAATCTCCAGCCTTGAAAGACATCTATAAATTATGTACGCCTTGTGTGGAGCGACCTGAGAAGTACGGCGGGAGCCAAAGGACACGACGTGACTCACCGCGCGCTCAATGCATCGCCCGGCGCCGCGTTTGGAAGAATGGATTGGCGATCGGCCGTGAAAGCTCGGCGCTGAAGTCGACGTGCGAGACATTCGTTTAGTCTTGTCCATCGTTCAAAGCTTGTGTGGCGGTTCAACACATTTCGGAAGATTTTACTTCTACCATTTTTTATTCAAGCCAATAAAAAACGGGAAGAGCTCGTGATAAAAAGCAATTTACAAGATATAGTTTTTACAAATGTTTTTCTTTTCTTTTTTTTTTTTAACGGTAAAATGTAAAACACATACTTTGAAGGCGTACAACTACAGCAGGTGGCGACACCAAAGAAGAAGAAGAAGAATTTACAAGATATCGTTTTTACAATTTTTTTTTTTACGGTATAACGTAAAACACATACTTTGAAGACGTACAACTACAGCAGGTGGCGGTAATTTAACACTTTATGGATACCAACTGCCATAAAATACCAAAGAAGAAAAAGAAGAAGAATTTACAAGATATCGTTTTTACTAATTTCTTTCTTTTTTTCTTTTCTTTTTTTTATGGTATGACATAAAAAACACATACTTTGAAGACGTACAACTACAGCAGGTGGCGACACAGAAGAAGAATTTACAAGATATTGTTTTGAATTTTTTTTTCTTTTTTACGGTATAACGTAAAACACATACTTTGAAGACGTACAACTACAGTAGGTGGCGGTAATTTAACACTTTATGGATACCAACTGCCATAAAACACCAAAGAAGAAGAAGAAGAATTTTTTACTAATTTCTTCTTTTTTTTTTTTACGGTATGACGTAAAACACATACTTTGAAGACGTACAACTACAGCAGGTGGCGGTAATGTAACACTTTATGGATACCAACTAAAAACACCAAAGAAGAAGAAGAATTTACAAGATATAATTGAATTGTTCTACCGCTTTTGAAACAAATATAAGCGCGCAATTTTTACAGAACAATTTAATCGACTAATTGTGACAAGTCGACAATAAAAACTAAAAGTAGTCGACGAAAAGACCTTTTTATAAACAAAGACAGCCGCATTATTAGATCAAAATGTCAAAAACGAACAAATTATTGATCATATTTATCAGTAATAGACTTTATGTAAATAATATCCATCTAGAAAAAAGTGTTGTCACCTTTTTTCAACCTTTATTCGGTTGATAATGTATTTTAAAAGTTAAAAGTGTTGTTAATTGCAGCTCTAATACAAGATATAATTAAATGGGTTTGACCTTGTTTGAAACCATTAAAACTTGTGTGCTAAATGTTCTCAATTTGCAATTTCTTAAGCACAACATTTTAAAATCACCACAAATATTTTTTTAACGAGTCATAAAACTACAAAGTGTTTTTTTTTTTTACTTTACGACGTCTGCAATGCTGTCAAAAAGCTGCAGTAAATGTAAACTTGCCACTGGAACTTTCCATCGATTGTCCATCAAATTTGCACGACGAATACGGCCGTTAAGATGCGTCGCCAGGGAAACCGAATTGACACAAGGCTGAGGTCATTAAAGTTTAAATTGTGAACCTTTTTAGAGTGCTGGAGAGAGTCGATTTGTTCCGGGGATCGATTTAACGTCTGAAGGAGATCATTAAAAGCCTCCGAAACAGAACGGCCTCGTTAACCGGAGCTGCACTGGCAAAACCACATGAAATACACAGCAAATATTTCACTTGAAACTTAAAACATTGTATTTGGCATTTCATGAACAAGGACATAAACGACTAACGTTCTATTTAGGATGAATCGAAGCCTAATTTACCAGTTTCATCACGTGAAATAGTCCTCAAACATTCAGATTTTTTAACAGACCCTTTAAAAGTACAAGTTGAAAGTTAAATAAAATCCAAATTAAATAACGGAGGCAAAAGTGAAGTGAACGATCCAATGTGGAAACTGGGATTCGCCTCAGAATATCACAAAAATATACAAAAAATAATCTAGGTTGTTTTGGTAAATGAGAACAATTTGGATACTTGTAAGTGTGTAAAGAGTATAAAGGCATTTACAATTGTATTTTATATTATTTGTTTAACTGAGAATAGATTTTTATCACAAGTCACAATTTTGATGAAGGTAAAATCATGACTTTTAAGTTTTATTGAACAAAAAATTTTTTTTGCATCAGATTCATCTTCTTTTCTTTTTTTTTTTTAAATCTGCAAATATATGACGTACTTTAGAACAGATTATACATTAAGTCAATTTCAACTACAATTTTGAGGCTAAAACGTTGTAATTTATCCTTCTTTGTTATTTCTTTTTTTAAATTAAATACTTTCTCATTCGTACTTCGATCTGATGCTGACTAATCTTTTAAAACGTGTTATGGTTCACTTCGTTTTGCCGAGCAGATGCATTTAGCGACTCAAAAAGGGCGCGGCCGTGTTCGCGTTGAAAGTAAAAGCGCCCGGTCGTGTTTCAGATGCCGCGTCTCGGTGGACTTCCTCATTCGCCTCGGTCTCGCACAAACGCCGAGGCTCGTGTCCAGACCGACGCAGCGGCCGCGTGGTGCGCTTTGCCGTTGAACCGGGAGCGCGCCGTCTGCCCCAAGTTCGAGTCAGGCTTTTTCAACATGATTATTTCAGGGGCCCATTTGACTCCGTTTACGTAATCTAGGATCCACGAGGAGCAAAAACAGGCTTTAGTTGACAAAAAACGCAGCAGAATCGATTAAAAAACTGTGAAAAAGCAAAGTATCCATCTGTCGAGGGACACCGACGAACGCAAGGCTTCTGGGGGTCCTAAGCAAACTTTGCTAGGGGCCCTCGTCACTTCACTTTCACTACATTTTTTTTCTTCTGTTTTCTGATTCATTTGAATGTTCTCCAGGTGCCGACAGTGCAATGCAACAGTTGTCTTCATCTGTAATAACATTTTAGGTGCTTTTGGGGGCCTTCTGGTGACTTCGGGGCCCCTACAAAGCTGCTTAGTCTGTTTTTTGTTTGTTTTTTTAAATCAAAATAACAGGAAATGCAAGTTGAGACGTCCAAATCCATTCGGGAGTGCGTTCTGTCGCTTCAAGAAGAGCAGAGTGCGAGCGCTAGAGCAGGGGCTGAGCAGGAGAATGTGGACTGTGGGGGGGCCCCGCACAATATAATGAGTGAGCAGTTTCCAATGATATTACACGTAAAAGGCATCACACGAACCCTCAGGAATGTGATGTTTACAATAGATTTTCCAGAAAATGCCACAGGATGTTGGATTTCAGAGTTTAAAATACTCATATTATGCTACATTGACTTTTTGGAGCATTTCAAACATTATTCCCTCATCAAAAGTTGCATCTAGCTTCATTCAGTTTGATGAATCCTGGTTAGAAAGTCTTCTCCTCTCATTCCATTCTAAACTTCCCCGACGTGCGACGTTTCCTCGACCTGCGGCGTTCAATATTCAGCCGAAAAAATGGACCCAAATGTAAATGACTTTGTTTTATCTGGCTGTTTTTGACACATTTAACTTTATTTTGTCGTGCAGAAAGTTCAACGTCTTCGTCGGTCACAAACTTGAGGAACAGTCACTTGTCAGACCACGAGAACGAAGGAAAATGAAATCAGAAATCGTGAATAATCGTTGAATCGTGATGTTTTTTTCCTCACAATAATTGTACTTGCCAAAAGCTGCACAATTCATTATTCTAGCCTTCTCACCATCGCTCAGACAATCAAACACGTTCCCCGCGTCAGGACTAAACATATCCTCGTGTCCTTGACGTTAAATACTTGGAGGTTTCTCACCGGCATGGACATGGCCGTGGGCGCGTACTGCGGCTGATGCGGCTGCTGCATCTTGGAGTACGGAGTGTAATACGGCGCCTCGTTCACCAGCTTGTTGTAGAGCTCCAGGGCCTCGAGCACCTTCACGTTCAGCTCCGACAGCTCCGAGTGCTGCCTACAACGGAGAGAGCGAGAAGAACAAACGCGACTTAGCGAGAGAGCGGGGGGAAACGAGCGGCCCGACGTTGACCTCGCCGAGTTCTGGTGGATATTCAGAGCAGATTTTCACCAGGAACGTGCTAAAATGTGCCTAAAATGTCTCGGTTGAGGTTCAAGTCTGGTGCAAAACGTGAATGGAACATAAAGAGTTGCATTTCAGTTCAGTTTATGCAGCTACAGTGACTTCTCTGTTAAAGTGCATTTTGCTTTCATTATTGTGATTTCAGTCTTTTCTTTGGAGTCACATGTTATTGTTTTCCTTGAGTCACATTATTATTGCAACATTTAAAAAGTCCCTGAATAAAAAAAAGGTTGTAAATGAATGAATGAATGACTCTTTTCTACAGCAGCCGCACATTTTCCCAAACAACAAAAACCTTTTTAATTTTGTTTTTTTACTATAAAGAAATAATCTATACTTTTCAAATATAACATCACATTTTTATTTTTTTTAAATTTAATCCAACATTGTTTCTGAAACATAAAATCAGGTAAATATGTAATAAGTACTCAAGTTTTTTTTCAAGAAGTGCAACACGTGAATGGAACATAAAGTTATCCACTAAAGGGCAATATAAGTTTATTTTTATCTTATTTTTTTAACCTGTTTTTTATTCATGCCATATCATTTTATTTTTTAATTATTCTTAATGTATTTTTATTAATATTAACTACTGACAATAACACTCATAAGACGCTACACAATATTCCAATACATTGATATTAAAATCCATAGCGAAGCCCATAAGGTCACAAATAAAAACTAAATATATAAAACTGGGGTATAAAATAACTTAAAGATTGATTGTATAAACATATCATCCATAATTTAGCCTAATTTCCCATTTTTATTCTTTTTAAACCGTTCAAAAAGACAAATCTGACGCCCTGTGGACAAACTGGGAACGGCACGTGGGCAAACGCAGACTGAAGGTGCTAAATATCGGCCGACTTGTTCGATATCTGCCGCCACAGAGACCAGAACGACAGGAGTAACGACGAGAACGAGAGTTGAGCGGCCACTCCGTCAGCGTAACGGATACACTTTTTGCCGTTTTTGTCTTGTCTGTCCGTTACCTGTCGATATCTTCCAGTTTGTCGTCGATCAGCGGGTTCATCTGTTCACACGCTCCTGTTTGTAAACAAAAGGGACAAAAAGGGCACAAGCTCCGGGTCAGTTTCCACGCCGCACAGTAAAAAAAAACAAAAAAAACCCTCAAGCGTTCTAACCCTCGAGTTGCAGCAGCTCGGAGGAGTCTGGGCTCGGATCTGCCGGGTCTGCGTTCTGTAAAAGAGCCAGCGTCCGGTCCATCTTTGACTGGGGAAGGAGACGGATTGAAACAGATTAAATGTCCGAGTGAAAGTGAATTAAGAGGGCGTTTTATCTAAGTGATAAGCGGGAAGACTGCGTCCGGACTCGGCGGTTTTACCTCGTCGATAAAAACCGGCTCCGGCTCAGCTTTGGTCTCGAGGCTCGTCTGTTCCGGGGTCTCGGCTTTCTCGGCGAAAAGGACTGAAAGAAAGAGAAAAACATTTAGTCGGAGAGTGAGAATCGAAGGTCAGTGAAGAGTTTCAGCTCAGTTTATGCAGCTACAGTGACTTCTCTGTTAAAGTGCATTTTGCTTTCATTATTGTGATTTCAGTCTTTTCATGTTCTGTAATTTAGCACTTTGGAGTCATCACATGTTGTTGTTTTCCTTGAGTCACATTATTATTGCAACATTTAAAAAGTCCCTGAATAAAAAAGGTTGTAAATGAATGAATGAATGAATTAATGAATGAGCGACTCTTTTCTACAGCAGCCGCACATTTTCCCAAACAACTAAAGGGTGACATTCTGAGAAAACAACCTTTTTAATTATTTTTTTTTACTATAAAGAAATAATCTACTTTTCAAATATAACATTATTTTTTTTATTTTTTTTTAAACTTTTTTACAAATTTTTTAATAGTAAATCCAGTAGTTTTTCATTTTTTTGATTTACTACTTTTACTTCTACACAAATACAATTATTAAATGTAGTGTTTAATTTTTTATTTTTTTTTACCAATCATAGAAAACGACAAAGTAAAATGGCCAATTCTTCACGATAGTTGATTTAAAAGGAATCATATGAAGGTTATTTTATGTTTTTATTACCAAAGCTTTTATTTTACACTGAATTTTTTGCATCTGAATTATGTGAACTGAATTTTTTTAAACATCCAATCAAGTAAAAAATATTAATTAAATATGAAAATTATGTAAAAATAAATAAATAGATAAAATAAATAAAATCTGTGATAAAAAACTATGAATAAAAAATACAATTCTTTAATATTCTAAAATATGCAAAAAATTCAATGACATAAATTCAGTGTAAAATAAAAGGCAATGAAAACACAAAGCGACCCTCATAAATCAGGCTCCGTGATATTGCTGATACACATTCAACACAGTTCTGAGGAAGAAGACTCGCCTGGTTCAGGTTCAGCGTTGAGGTTTGTCGTGACAAAGTTTGAAGGGAAAAGTCCGACTCCTCTGTGGTTCTCTCCTTTCCACCAGTTTGGGTCACTGCGAAGAAAGCAAACAGAAGGAGACGTTCAGTGTGATCTGCAGTAAAACACGCAGCGATGTGATAATATTCAACCGTTGAATATTATGACTTTATTTGAACAACATTCGTATTGCAGTGAAATCTACTGTAAGTCGTGTCTAACTGATGGAATGAACACGACGAAACATCTGGCGTATTATTCTGGATTTGTGTTGTTATCGGCCTCTAAACATACTCGAGAGTACCTTTGCTTCGGCATTAGGGGTGCACCGATATATCGGCACAGTATCGGCCGATATCCATGTAATTGAGTAATATCATTTCAGCAAAAAGCACGGATATCAGCCAGCAATGTTACGGCTTGGAAATGAAAGAGTTAACTCTGCCGTTTCTTTAGAAACAGGAAGAAAACAAGACAACAAGAAAACAAGAAAAAAAGAAAAAGGAAGAAAACAAGACAAAAGAGAAAAAACAAGAAAACAAGAAAGAAAAAAGAAAACAAGGACAAAACAAGGAAGAAAACAAGACAACAAGAAACAAAGAAAAAACAAGGAAAAAACAAGAAAAGAAGAAACAAGGAAAAACAAGAAAAAAAGAAAACAAGACAACAAGAAAGAAAACGAAAACAAGGAAGAAAAAGGAAGAAACAAGACAAAGGAGGAAAACAAGGAAAAACAAGAAAAAAAGACAAGGAAGAAAAAGGAGGAAAACAAGGAAAACAAAGAAAACAAGACAACAAGGAAGAAAACAAGACAACAAGAAGAAAAGGAAAAAAAGACAACAAGAAGAAACAAGAGAAACAAGGAAGAAAACAAGACAACAAGAAAAAAAAGAAAAAGAAGAAAACAAGGAGAACAAGAAAACAAGAGAAACAAGAAAACAAGGAGAAAACAAGAAAACAAGGAAGAAAACAAGACAACAAGGAGAAAACAAGGAGGAAAACAAGGAAGAAAACAAGACAACAAGGAAGAAAACAAGGAGGAAAACAAGGAAGAAAACAAGACAACAAGGAAGAAAACAAGGAGGAAAACAAGGAGGAAAAAGACAAGGAGAAAACAAGACAACAAGGAAGAAAACAAGGAGGAAAATAAGGAAGAAAACAAGGAGGAAAACAAGACAAGGAAGAAAACAAGACAACAAGGAAGAAAACAAGGAGGAAAACAAGACAAGGAAGAAAACAAGACAACAAGGAAGAAAACAAGGAGGAAAACAAGGAAGAAAACAAGACAACAGCCGCTCCTCGGACAGACAGCTGTATTCTAATAGAACTTTAATCCAAAAGAACCAGAAATGACACAGTTACAGATTTTTAAACTCTCTTTCGACAAAACGTATCATTAAATATAATAATGTGACAAATTCCCTCACGACTCGTGATAAACGCTGTGATTTTCTCAGTTTTTACTTGGCTAGTTTTCCTCTCTCGTGTTTACTCCAGATAACTTAAGTGTGAGTGCTTTTATGGAGAGTTGTGAGTGTGTGATCAGACAGACGAGGAGGAGGAGGAAGAAGAGGAAGAGGAGGAGGAGGAGAGACTGTCACTGCTGCTGTTACAGGAGGAGGCGGAGCAACACGATGATGACACACGACTGGAGAGGTTCAGAGACACTTTAGTCTGAGAGAGTGAAGGCTGATTTGACTTGAATAAAGAATAACCGCACTGTAGCCTCCAGCCTGCCTGTATCTAAACGAAGAACTAAATGAACGACAGCGAGATCAAACTTTTTCCTCCAGACGTTATTTGTTCTAACTCAACATTTTAAAATAGATTTGATCCTTATTTTAGAATGAAAATGTATTAATTCACAGCAATATTTCTTTCTGGCCTAAAATGTCCATATCAGTGCGCCACTGTTTGGCATCCGTGTTTTTGAACTTAAAATTATGTATACAATGAAAACCACACATTATTATTATTATTTTTATTTTTTTTACCAGTCAGGCGTTCCCTCATCCTGATTGGTGTTAGCGCTACACAACAGAAAGTAAGCTTGTCCCGACATGCTAATAGAAGCACGCGATCAGAACTGAGTGTGGGGATGTTTTATGGACTTTAAAACCTCAGATTTCCACTTTAAACGTCACAAATCTGGAAAAGTTTAAACCAAGTGTTTTTTGAGGCTCAGCGCAAGACGACCTCGTGAACAGGATGAATGAAACTGGTGTTAACGGAGCTAATTACAACTCCAGGCTGGTTGTTGATGAGAGCACTGGCTTAAGGATTAAAAAAATATATCAAATCAAATACAAAATAAATGCATTTTACAGAATGTGTGTCCTTTAAACAGATTTGTAATATTGAAATATTATTGCGTGACCTGTGTAGACTCATCTGCAAATACATTAGGATCAGTTTGCCTAATGTTGAACAAACTTCATTCATTCATTCAGAGTGACAAATGCATTTATCACGGCTCTTTTGTCTCCTTTTTAACATGTTTTTTGTTGACGCATCTCTGACGTTTGGCACACAGTTTTTAGTTTTATGACGTTTGATCCTGAGCTCTTCAGGAACATATTTTTAGCTTTTGGATGCAGGTACAGAAACCTTTGAAGGCCATACCAGGAGATGTCTCTTTCACCGTTGTACACCTCCTTCTCCAGATAACCCTGAACACGTTTGCTCCCTGATGTTCCTCATAAACCTGTTCCTTCACGAGCGTTCCGGGTGTCGCGCCTCGTTACCTGTCGTCTAAGATCAGCACCAGCTCTCCGGCCTTGAACGTGAGCTCGTTGTCCTCCGCCGCCTCGAAGTCGTAAAGCGCCCGGACCTTCTGCGCCTCCTTTGCCGCCGCGGCGACGGCGCTGTAAGCCGGCGGGTCGGAGGTCGCGGCGAGGGGGCGCGTCTCGGCCTGCTGCTTCTGCTCCTGCAGCGAGAGCTCGATGGCTGCGGAGAAAGGACATGAAAAGGTGTGACCAAAGATCAAGAGTCAAATATTTCATGTACTTTATTCAGTGATGGTGTACTGACGTCGTTCAGTCGATTAACCGGTCTGTGGCGTCTTATTTTATCGGTCGACTAAATATTTTACTATTGGGTACACGTTGTGAATACCCTGGACAAATAGTTATTTTTGCATGAAGTCAGATATTTCTTTGGTCTTATCAGAGAGATCGTTTGGAGAGCTTTTGGCAGCATCTCGGACCCTTTTGGTCGACCAACTTGAGACTCGGAGCAGGTCTTTAAGCTGACCGCGCCCCCAGATATCGCAGACAAGTTGAATCACTCTTTTGGTTTGAAGAATATGACGTGATAAAGCACATTTTAGCATAGAAATAATAGAAGCCGCATAAAGGGTCTTCAGGAGCGAACGCCGGCGTTTTGTCGTCCCAAGACGCAAAGACAGAGTTTACTTTTGTCTTTGCTCATTTTATCACTAGAAACAACAAGGAGAGTTCAGTAAAGTTCAGTGCACTCACTTTACCGCTCCAAATGTGTTTGTTTGGATAATGCAGCGGGCAATAAATCTCAATGTAACAGTGAAAACCCAGTCAAGACGATAAAATGAACATTTACATAAGTCATATTGTATGTAAAATAACACAATGAAACCAACAGAGCAGAGAACTTTTGTTTTTGCTTTGATTTTACTTCTCGTTATTCGTTAATTATTTGCTTATATGTGTTTAGAGAGGTAAACAAACTGCTGTAGTACACGTTGGCAGCCACACGAGGGCACCTACCCTATGCATTGAATATGGTGACAGTTAAACAGAGTCTGTTCTTGAAAAATCTTAAATAAGTGTCACACATGGATCATTTT
The DNA here is from genome assembly GCA_015082035.1 of Chaenogobius annularis. Classification (NCBI taxonomy): domain Eukaryota; kingdom Metazoa; phylum Chordata; class Actinopteri; order Gobiiformes; family Gobiidae; genus Chaenogobius; species Chaenogobius annularis. Next base: position 393,701 of record BJKM01000387.1, read on the forward strand.
GAACAATTTAAAACCACAATATTGGTCGTAATTGGTTTAACAAAAGAAATTGGTCATCTACATCACAATATTGTCCAGCGCAACGATTACCAACGCCCGAAACAACAGAAAAACTGCATATTTGTACTAATGATTTTCCTTATTCTGTGAAAATTAGCCTCAATTTAATCTTGGCTTTGTCTCGGTTACGGTTTTGCTTCGACAGAGTTCAATTAATACATTGATTGTTCTGATGCCACCGAAATGATAGCGTCAAAAATTATATTCAAATATCGCACACAAAAAACAACAACAACAAAAAAACACCAATATCACTGCATTTAACAGCCCTAGTTCAAATCGCAGTAACTTCCAACAATGCGCCCTCACGTATACGTACAGTTCACAGTAGCGAGGGTCAAAACGTCTAACAAAACGCATCCTGAGAGTGTCAAAGGTCGGCGAAAGTGAGGAATTTTCTTTAAATCGCAAAAAGAACAAACATGACTCGAAACATAAATCACTCATCAATGAAAATAGGGAAACAATTACAACGTGATTAAAAACCTCTTCATACGTTTCAGGCCCCGTTCCGCTCAGCTTATAAAACACAAATCATTTCATAACTGGCGCTTGTAAAACATAAATTGGCAGGTAACGACGGACAGACAGACAATAGTACGATTGGCAAAGGCGCACCATTCATCATCATCATTATAATTATTATTATTATTTAGTATGTAACGGCACCAACTGTTCCCAGAAGAACGTACGTAGGAATGAGAAGAAGAAAAGAAAGACGCCAGTGATGCACGGGGACAAACGAACCAACAAAATGTGAACGCAGGACATTCTACTGTAGTATTTGATAAAAGTAATAAACTGTTTACGCAACTGACAACCTTATTTAAGAAGAGGTGGAAGATGAACAGAAAAACAGATAATACTACAATAGTTTTTTAGACCGGTCAGTACTGAAAAAAGCAGGATGAAACGCTTCAGAACAGAGCTGAAGGAGTTGTTCTATAAAATATATCATTGTGATTCGATTTGTGTTTTAATAATCACATTAAAAACACAAACACAACATTTATGTATCGTTCAATGAAGACGGAGCAATATTTAAACTAGTCAAACGATTATTTCTATTGTACTGAAATACATTATCAACCAAATAAAGACTGAAATATGGAGACTGAAGGCTTCTAGACAGAGAATATTTACACGGATGAAGTGTGTAGTTTATTCTTTTTGATATTTTACTTTAATAATGCCACTGTCTTTGTTATAAAATTCTTTGCGTGTGCGTTTTAAAGTCTGTAAAGTCCAGATAATTACTACGATTGTCAAAGAACAGATGACTAGTCACACTTAGTGGATTAAAAAGAGCAGCAAAAAAGACCTGCTTAAATATAAAGACGAAACAAAGCTGAAATTGTTCAAATAAGTGTATAATATTTACAGTATTTTTAAATGTTATCCGACACTTGAACAGCATCGACAACAAAATACAAATACATAACAAAACGCGCATTTTCTAGTCAAAAAGCAATGACAAAGGTGGTTCTGAATCGCTGCTGTCAATAGTAGTGAGTGATTTGCGGTACCTTTGGCGAGGTCGTCCTCTTCTGATGTTTTGGCTGCAGTCGGAGCGCTGACCTTTGCACTCGCCCCCTGCTGTGCGCATGAAAAACACAAGAGATCATTTCATTAAAGGGGTGAAGGTGTAAGAGGGGGTTTAGAGCAATGAAGTCCCCTACAGTTCACAAGAACAACAGGGATTTGGGTTAAATAAATGAAGAAAGTGTACCTTAAACTTAACCTTGACCTTAACCTTGGTTTGTGGAGAATTTCAACATAACCTGGCCTCATATTAAGAGGGTTTTTTTTAAAAAACGTGCACATTTTTATTATTTTATTTTATTTACTTGCTTTAAAATGCAGTGATTGTCATATTTTAGCCTTATTGAACGTCTTTGTAAATCCCTGTGATGCTTAAATGTGTATTTTCGGGGTGTCTGAAGTGTCCGCCGTCGCCCCCTGCTGTCTCGGGGTGGAAAAACCAGCCTTGCAACGTTTGCTGACATCGACCCGAAGACGAACTCTCTGAGAAACCCTGACTCTTTTTTTTAATTATTTTTTTTATGTTTAGCAACGTGAAATGTTTTTTGTACGTGATTCTACTGTCTTATTATGATAAAGAAAGAAAAAACAATTGACAATGTCTTTTCACAAGGGAGCGGCAGGGGGAGCTCCATCGCCAGAGTTACATAGTTCTGCTTTAAGTATTGGAGTAATCATTAACTGGTCAATACACAAGACTCCAAAACATGCCATGATCTGAGAGAGGAGGTTTTATTATTACTCACATGAACCACAAGAATCACATAAAACTGGCACGGAAAATGTGTAAATTTTGTGTTTTTTGACTAAAACATCCTTTCATCTGTAAATAATCTCCACCAGGATGTCTCCAGTTCAGGTCCATCCGGAGTAAAAATCTCATTCACTGGCCTTTTGCTTCTAAACTAACTAATTGAATCAACAAAAGAATAATTGGCAACCAAAATAATCATTAGTTACAGTCGTCAAGCAGTGCGAAGCCGATTTCGAGTGCTCCAATGTGACAATTGCATGGAACTCGTGATCCAGTTTTATTATTTATTAGTTCCCTCTGTCGCGCCACACGTTTGCAGATGCCAGAGGAGGAAGTAGGTAAACAATGCACAGCGTGGCTCCGTCGTGGCTTCCTCCGTCGTCCCGCTGCGGCTGCTCCGAGCTCGTTGGGATTAAATGTCATTCGCGCCCGCCCGAGCGTCACCCGCCCCGGTGCGGTTACACAACAATACGCAATAAAAGGCTAATGTCAATGTCAACGTGGGGATATCGCGTTCATACACGACCCAGCGGCGGGCAGAGGAGAGACAGCACAAACGCGAGCAAATCAATTCTAAAACTGCTAGCTATCTCCATGGCTAGCTTACTTTTTTGGGACAAACGATCGCAATTATGTGCTTGTTTTGAATGAATAAAGGGTTTAATTGAACAGTATTTATTGATTAGTATTAGATTATGCGTGTTAGATTAAGAATATTCCTTTTGTCTTCTTTAGTAGATTAGTTTTGTTGTTTCTTTTAGATCAGACAGTAGGTAAGAGACGATGAAATACCGCGCAACTTGTGTAATAAAACCTTCAACGGAGAAACGGGGAATATCCGATCATTTCAACATGTCAACAATCACGTCTTTGGTGTTGAACAATGGCACCGCTTTATTCCAGAGAAGACTTTGAAGCTCGTGCCAGGTTTTGTTTCATCTGGGTGGGCCCGGTGATGGTCCAGATACGAACCATGAACCGGGTCGGCAAATCCACAATCTGGCAGTTACACAGCGAGTTATGCCATCGGTGGGGTTTCAGTCACGTGACTCGTCTGTTGTCACATGTTGAAGACTGTCGCCGCTCCGCTGTCGGATAGTCGTGTTTGAAAGACTGGACCAACTGGTACGGCTGTTTTGATTTAAATATGCCATGATTTTTTTTTCCCTCTCTGGTTTAGTTCTGTTGTGTTTAATCTTTGGAAAAACAAAATAAATAAATAAATTAAATTGAGGGGGATAAAATGAAAAAAAAATAAAAAAATTATATATATAAAAATTATATATAAATTAATAATAAATAATAAAATAATAATCCCAAAAAATAAAAAATAAAAATAATACATCAAATGAAAAGGTTTGACACTTGAAGACAGAAGTTATGGTTTTGAGTTGCTGACACAGCAGTGACAACTTGCCACAACAAGCTTTATCGGACATTTACATCTAAACTTCCTCGTCCACAAGCTGTCTGCACCGGTAGTCAGGGGGCGTGATCATGGGGGGTCAGGGGGCGTGGTCAGCCTGATAGACCTAACAGGTCCGTGAGGATGACCACACGCTTCTGATGAAGACTAAAGTTATCATCTCGTACCTATTTTCTGGTATAGAAGAAAAACACAAAAACTAGGCTGAACATATTATGATTATTATTATTATTATTGTTAATATTATTAATAAAGTTAACACAAATATTGCCTCTAAATAAACCTTGTTTTGGTATTGACCCCAGCTCTTGAGAATGATATACACAGAAGTAAAGTAAATAAACAAAAACACAACTTAACAAAACTCACATTAAGATTTACCCAAGTCAAAATAACGTTCAACAGACTCAATTTGAAAGAAAATTTGACAAATTTGAAGGACTTTGGACTATTTGGGGCCGTGATTTTAATTAAAATATGCCATGATTTTGTTTTTGAATGTTTAGTTGATTTAGTTGCTTTGATTTTAGTTTTTATTTCATGTCTGGTCAGTTTCTGTTGTGTTCTGCGTTATTTTAGGTTTGATAACTGTTTAGATGTTTAAATTAGGGTTTTAGCTTAGACAAAAATAAAACATACAATATTCCGTGCAGCGCTCTCAAACTGTGTCACTTCAGCCCCTTCAGGTTTAGGCGTTTTCCTCTCCAGATCAAATATTTGCCAAATTGAACGCACACTTTTGACCTCTTTTGGATTAGTACATGTTCAGAACTGTATTGCAATCGTGAAGTACAGGTATAGATTAGGAATAGTCCTGTTGTAGACGTGGTTTGGATCTGGTGGTACAGGGTATTTCTTGTTTGTACCAATAGTATTATCAATGCACCACTGGAACATTTCAACAGCAACGCTTTCCTAACGACGGAGCAGGAAATGTGCTTTTACTCATTTGCCTACAGGAGATAATCATTTACATATAAATGCCGTTTTGTTGACAGCTTTGAATACATGAAAAACAGACCGTGTAAAGTACATTTCTTGCCTTTGCCATATTTTGCAGTCTGTGTCGAGAGCGGGTCAACGTCGCGGTGACAAAGTCCGCCTGAGACCTTGACACACAAGCTGGTTTTTACGTAACAGATTAAACAAGGAAACGCCATGCAGCCAGCGCTCTCGAGAGTTACTCAGGTTTAAACCCACTTCAAACAGGGATTTGAACGTGATGGACAGGCAACAAAGTCAAATGACGGCTTCAGGATTGTCCACGACTTAATTAAAAGTCCTTCTGAGGCTTTAGGTGCTTTTAGTCAACGTCTTCTGTGAGACGGGTTTTTACGACGTTCTAATGTTGACTTTATTTGGTGTGCTTATACCTGTTGTACACATAAATGATAGTTTTACTCCAATCGAGCAGGTATTTGTGGAGAAAATGTTGAAAAATCTGTAGAAAATGACAGGAAGTGACATCACAGCAGGGACACACTCATTCCAGACAAAGTTTATGCAGAATGTACACAAAGAAACTACTTTTTTGACTTTCTGAACATAATTCAACAGAATAAAGTCCCTCTCATATATTTTTATTTGTCAAATAAAAATAATTGTGACATTAGATGAGTTTTGCTCATCTGCAGAGCAAAGTGTTTGCAGGGTAATTTCCTAATGTGATGTCATCAATTACAAACAGGAAGTGAAATTATAAACCTAAAAAATGTGCTTTTCTGTGATAACACTTTAATCATTTTTAGCAAAATTCAAAATATATTTTTCTTTAACTGCATTTTAGCTCAATAACACGTCCGACCTGTAGGGGGCACTTTTGTTTATATGTTTAGTTTAGCTTGTTTGCCGTTTGCAGTTAAAACCACACTGGAAAGACGCGTGCCAAAAGTGCACAAAAACAACCACACAAAACAAACAAACAAAGGACATGAGTTACAAAACACTAAAAGTACTGAGAACATTTCTGACACTGTGAAAGTAAGAAAAATAATAATAAAATCAAGTAAAGCTTTTAGCACGACGAGAGGTTCTACATTCAACGATATCGTCTTATGTTTTCTTACATTTCACAACGAGTAACAGTCAATTTATAACTCCATTTTCTACATTTTACTAAAGTTCTCAGGATTTGTGTCGCTCGGTGAAGTAAAACTAAACATTCCTTGTCAAACTGCTGCGGCGTGTTCCGGTCCAGCGCTTTATACGCTTAACGAAATGCGTTATTACGTCGTCGTTAGCATGTCGGGGCTAAATGCTAACGTTAACAACGCACGCCCAACACTTTTACACGTGGTGATGTTTCCTAACGAGGCTTTGGTGTTACTCACGTGTGGTCGAGTCGTCGATTTTCCATTGTTTGTGACGTTTGGAGGCTAACGCTAACTCTCCCGTTGAAAATGCATTAGCGCCAACGTACAGTATGTAACGGCAAACTGTGTACACACTTTGAAATATAATGACGTACGTACACTTTGAAAAGACTAGGATTAGTAGTATGTTGCAGTAATGGTGTGTTTTTTTTGTCGTACCTGCGCCGACGCCGAGGGGAAGCCGACTCCGTCCTCCTTCAGGGACTTGATGGTCGCGGAGATCAGACTGAGCTGAGGGTCTTTCTGAAACTCCTCCGACCACTCCATCATCAGGGCCTTCAGCTTCTCGCTCACTTTAGGGTGCGCCTGTGGGAGACACGTCCAACACAGAACTGGTTTGGGGGTTTTTTCTACATTTTTGTTCCACGATACGCCAAGATTGAGAGATAATATACATGTCAAATCTGAATAATCGTGCATAGAGATGTCAAGGTTATTAGGTTAATCCACGATCGTAATTATTCGGGTCATAATATAATCGTGAGAGCCAAAAAATAATAATCGGGACAATTTGAGAAGAAAAATTACGTCTTTTAAACTCAATATACAGCCCAAAAACAGACCTACTGTAAATGTAAAAGAACTTTATTTTGTCTGGCTGTTTTTGTCACATTTCACTTAAAGTTGTCACTGTTGCTTCAATAATCGTGAATAATCATTAAATTGTGATGTTCTTTCTCACAATAAGAGTAACTCTAAAACTTGTATTGGTATTATTTTTTTTTTCATAATTGTAATCGTTATCTGGACTATTCAGACTCTAAAACAGATCAAAAACAACCTTTTATCACAAAATCAGCATTATTATCATTATAAAATCACACTGCCAAGAAGAATAAAGAATTATCATCAATAATCCAGTTTATTGGTAAATATTCTCCAGCTAGAAGCCTTCAATCGCAACATTTCAACCTTTGTTTGATTAAAAATGTATTTAAAAATTCTCAATGTACAATAAAAATAATCCCTGACAAAATAATCAATAATTTTAGCCAAGATAAATAATAATAAATGTTATATTAGATAGAGATAGACATTTGTTTTTGTTTTCGTCCCTGTTGGTAAATCTGCCCTCTGCATTTGACCCACTCCGATTCGAAGACCCTCACATCGTCCGGTATCGTGTGCGCCTCCCGTACCTTGTTCAGGACTCCTCTGACTTCACCGGCGAACTCCCGGGAGCAGATTTCCAGGTGAAATATTTTGCCGCAGTTCGCCACGCAAGCCCCCAACAGCTGCGAGAGGGGGGGAACAAAGCAAGACTTATTACGGTAGTTACACATGCTCCGATGACAGAATGGGAATTGTGTTTTAATGACGGTAAAAGGCGGATAAGCGGGTGTAAAAGTCCTTTGCGGTGGGCGTGGCACTCACGTTCAGGGCTTGCATTGCGACGTGGGGCACTTTGTGGTTGACTCGTTTCATGATGGATCTCAGGCTGTCTTTTGGTCTGAAAGAAAAAACAGCAATTACAAACTCTATATTCACCATGGATTATCGACACATTAGCAAGTGACTGAATTCAACATGATGGCGTGCGATAGGGCTTAGACCAGGGATACTCAACTTAAGGCCCGGGGGCCAGATCAGGCACGCCAAACGATCTGATCCGGTCCGTGACCCTTTTTCCGAATATCAAAACTTTTTTTCCTTCTTGTTTTCTTGTTTAATTCTGGGTTAGTTGAAGTTTAAACCTGCTTTGGTACTGGTTTGCTCCTTATTTAGTTCTGCTTTAGACCTGATTTGACCTAGTTAAGACCCGGTTTGATTCTCCCCCTGAGAATTCTGGCCCTCAGGAAAATTAAGTTGAATAGCCCTGGTTTCGACGGACGAAATGAAAACGACAATAGAAGAAATTGATACCATATTATTTATCAATATATCTGACAATCATTAAGTAAATTAGGTTTCAAACTAGGGCGGGGAAGCACAATTTTGCGATAATCGATATATTGCTACGATACATCACGATATTTCTGAAAGAACCCGATACATTTGAACAACATTTTTATTTGCAAAACCACGACCTGCGCAAACTCAAAATGAAACGCGCCCATTTTGATCATCAACACGGTCAAAATGTCAAACCTTTTGTGCCAAAAAAACAAGTTTCCTTTCTTTAAACGAGCAGCAAAACTGTAGCGCGGTCACAAAATAATTCAGGGAAATTATACCAAAAATGACTCATGGCGATATATCGATACAGCAGCCCCACGGTATCGACACTGCATCACCAAATAGTATCACGTATGTTGATATTTTGGCACAGCCCTACTTCAAAACTAGATTCAGCCACAAATACTTTCACGTATTTTCTTACCCGTTTGGTGTCGTCCCAATTTTGTCGCATATGTCCATGATGAGGCCCCAGTCGTCCGTCGTGTTCGTTTCGTTCGTTGCCTTTTCTGCAACGGGAAAACAAGCGTTTCAGAAGGCAAAACGCGTATAAATACGTGTTTTTCATTTCATTAGACAGTTTGACCCACACACAGGGCCTGCTGCAAGCTTCGGTGGTCTCAGTGGTCTCATGCTTAGAATATTAGTGACAAAATGTGCGTGAAAAGTATCGAAAATCGGACACAGGTCGATACTAAAACTAGTATTGAAAGTAGAAACTTATTTAAGCACGTATTGTAGCTAAAAATAAACAAAAAAACACCACCCTTAGCACATAAGCGGGACAAATGTGACCTTTACTGAACAGTTTTACAAGGACAGAACTAGTACACCCACAACATAAAGAAAGTACTATTGTTGAAAAGTTTATAGTCTAAAATAATGAGCATTTTTAAATATTATCATTGGGTGTTTTCGTTATTGAGATTCAACACTATTCCTAAAATTTTAATCAAGTTTGAAATTCTAAGACAAGCCAAAAGCAACAGTTACATTCAGACCTATTACTACTGGATTGTAAAGGTCTTAAGAGGACGTTAATTAGAAAATAACTTTACTGTTTGTGGATTTGGTTTTAACAGCTTGCTTATTTATTACAAACAAAACAACCAAAAAAAGTATATAGAGAAAATGTGTAATATTTAAATTTGAAGCACACAAAAATGTATATAAAATGAGAGGCAAGCAGCACATAAAAAAGGTGACTCTTGAAGCTCCCTTTGACGCTGAAGCTAAGAGTGGTGGCTAAAGCTAACGGTCTGTGTCACATGATCTGTCATTATTATCTGGTCATCTTAAGAACAATAACACCACATTTACATGACAATGACACAGCCGAGTCAGCTGACCGAGTGTGTGTGTGTGTGTGTGTGTGTGTGTGGAGTAAGACTGGGATTCAGACAAGCCAACGGGAACATGGGCCGGCCTCCTACTGGTGCCCAGAGTCAGGACTAAACGTGGACAGGACTCCTGCTGGTGCCCAGAGTCGGGACTAAACGCGGACCGGCCTCCTGCTGGTGCCCAGAGTCGGGACTAAACGCGGACCGGCCTCCTGCTGGTGCCCAGAGTCGGGACTAAACGCGGACCGGCCTCTGCTGGTGCCCAGAGTCGGGACTAAACGCGGACCGGCCTCCTGCTGGTGCCCAGAGTCGGGACTAAACGCGGACCGGCCTCCTGCTGGTGCCCAGAGTCGGGACTAAACCACGGGACCGCCTCCTGCTGGTTCCCAGAGTCGGGACTAAACGCGGACCGGCCTCCTGCTTGTGCCCGAGTCGGGACTAAACACGGACCGGCCTCCTGCTGGTGCCCAGAGTAGGGACTAAACGCGGACCGGCCTCCTGCTGGTGCCAGAGTCGGGACTAAACACGGACCGGCCTCATGCTGGTGCCCAGAGTCGGGACTAAAGGTGGACCGGCCTCTTGCTGGTGCCAGAGTCAGGACTAAACACGGACCGGCCTCATGCTGGTGCCCAGAGTCAGGATTAAAACACGGACCGGCCTCATGCTGGTGCCAGAGTCAGGACTAAACACGGACCGGCCTCATGCTGGTGCCCAGAGTCAGGATTAAACACGGACCGGCCTCATTGCTGGTGCCAGAGTCAGGACTAAAGGTGGACCGGCCTCCTGCTGGTGCCAGAGTCAGGACTAAACATGGACCGGCCTCCTGCTGGTGCCAAGTTGAGTCAGGACTAACGTGGACCGGCCTCCTGCTGGTGCCAGAGTCAGGACTAACGTGGACCGGCCTCCTGCTGGTGCCAGAGTCAGGACTAAACGTGGACCGGCCTCCTGCTGGTGCCAGAGTCAGGACTAAACATTTGAATGATTTAGATTTGTTTGGTTATGCAAACGACAAAAATGGTTTAATCAGCACATTTAATACAGACCATTTATGTCTTTATTTGTTTGTATCGTGTGTATTATAATTGAATGCCCCTTTTCCTCTTCTGTAAAGCACTTTACTTTGTGTACGAATTGTGCTCTACAAATAAAAGTGCCTCGTCTGTTACGGAAAAGCTGAGGTTAGAGATGACACAATAGTCATGTGTGTATTGTGACTAGAGGACAGACAGTTACAAATACCCTGTATGTACTACTTCGTATATGTTATTACATTAATGGGCCAGGACACACAACAGGACTTTGATAACGTCATTTTAGTCCAGAGCATTAGGTCAACGTCACATGAGCTTTTAAATGGCCAACAATTCCCCTTTGTGGCGTGTACAGCTGTCAATATGCATTTTGTTCTAAAACACTGGGGTTGAAACCACGGTACATGACATTTAACAATTATATTTCACCGTAAAATGACAATGACAGCCGTTGTACAACAAAACTACAGCAACGACCAAACTCGTGCTAGGCTAATGTTAGCTCCTGTTGCCTCATCGAAGCACTTCCTTGACAAAAAGGACAAAGAACAAAACCTCACTCACCGACATCTTGGTCAAAGGGGTTTTGGGCAAATAAAGGCATCTTGAAAATGAAAAGAAACACAAAATATCCAACTGTTACAGAGGGAAATTGAAGCGTCTTGGCAAAACTATAAACCTAAACAAATGACTCTTCCGTGTTGAGCCCTTCCGGAAACTTGGTTGCCTTGGATATTGCCTGCTATTTTTTTATTGGTTAATACAAACTGATACAGACACATTTCCATTACGTAGTTCACATCAACAATATTAAATTGAATAAACAATGATTCCGCATTATATATTTTGCATCAGATTTTGTATTGTATTTCATGACTACATTTTTACAAAGCCGTTATTGGTTAAATGCTGACATCTAACGGCCATAACTAAAAATACACATTTTATTTTAAATCCGTTTAAGAAAAAGGAAATATGTTTTAACTTTGTTCATTTGTATTATTGTTGGCTGCACGTTTGCTCATTCAACGATGAATTACTGGTGGAATGGTGACTTCTAATGTTAGATCATAGAAATGTAACACTATAACAAAAACAAAATAGACTCAACTCACGACCCAGCCCAGATTTTCAGACCTCAAACAAATGTGCAAGAAAAGAGAAAAGACATGGTGGTGTTAACAATCTCTTAGACCATGTTGGCCAAATAACCTTAGTTAATAACCGTAATTAATAACCTTAGATTATATATTGTCTTTATGTTGAAGTTTTCACCAAACTTTCCATGACATCACATAGGTAGTTTTAGTAGCTATAATGGAGCACAGTGATGTGTCTACTTTATGAGGTCTATTTTAATACTTTATACTCTTATACTCATAATCAAGTTTTTTTGAGTGTGTGTTAGTGTCTGTCTTGTCCAGACAACAATTACGTTGATCAAACTATGACTACAAGTACTTTGTTTAGAGTCGACTAGTCAAGATTAGTCGAATAATTGTTGCAGCCCTAATATTCAGAGGTAAAAAAAATAAATCGAATATAAAACATGACTTCTCCTACTTTGAAACAAACCCGGAAGTACACGACCTGACTCTCTCGCTTTTGACTCTCTATTTCCGGTTGGGTCTCCGCTCTTCGTTTCCGGAGTGTGAGCCGCCGCTGTCAACCATCCTCCAGGAGCACCGAGCGCGTTCAGAGGGCTGTAGCAGACATGTCGGCAGCTGCGGCGGGCACCAGCAGAGCGGCTCACGGCCCCGATGTGGTTCAGAAGAAGCGCAGGGGCCCGGGGGCTTTGGCCACGGCGTACCTGGTCATTTACAACGTGGTGATGACGGCGGGGCAAGTGGCGTGTTTTTGTCTGTGGAGCTAATTCTGTGCAAGCTAAAGACAAGATTATGTTCGATTTAAATGTGCACTCGTTTTCGTTTAAAATTCCCGCAAAAAATATATAAAATAAAATTTAAAAAAATGAGAACGTAAATGCAATGCAGTCGACGTCTATGTTTATGTGTGATATGGCTGCAGCGATGAATCGGGACAACCGTGACTGGTCGACTATTCAAATAATCGTAATTGTATTTCGATCGTCTTAATCCTTAACCGGACCTCACGGACTTTAAAACGCACACGAAAAGACATCGATAAGGCAGTGGCATGAAATCGAAATTAATTTTAAAAAATGCAAATAATGAACGTTTTCTGATTTTCATTCATTGTACACTTTATTTATACATTTACAGTCGCACTATTTCAATGTTTATTTATTGTTATTATTTTTTTTTAAATGTAGGTCTGCAACTAACGATAATTTTGCTAAGCGATTAATCGGCTCGTTGTATAGAATTTAGAATATTTTTGCTAAATTTGCTCTGATGAAGCTGAAATGAAGCAGTTTGAGGACCTGGCGGACGAAAAGAGTGTTTTCATCAATTACACTCAAATTTGCACATTTTCCTCGTCATTTTCGTGGAATTGCGGCTCAGTTGCCGTCATAAAGCGTATTTTCTCCGATCCTGAATTGTATTGAAGAAAGATTGTATACTTTTAAGCTCTCTCTATGTCAATAAGCGCTCAAACCAACCTAACAGAAGGCTGATTCACCTATTCAAATTACGACTGTTATTTAAATCCTACAACAAGTGGATGCAAATGTTTGGAGGTTTAGGATTAGCTGATCCGGCACCTGCCATGCGTGCGCTTAATTGTGTTTGACGGGTCTCCAGCGCAGACAGAACGGAGAATAATGAAGTGTGTTTCCCATTGTTAGACTCTGGTGTTTGACGCCAAGCTGGGTTTTTGTGCTGGGTCAACTTTTTATGTTAAAAAACCTGTAAATATAACAATGAACTAACATCAAGTGTTGGATTCCAATACTGTAGTTTATATTGCTCAGTTAAATGCATTTTTATTGTATTAATGGTTTGTTGGAATTTGTTGGACACTGTTCCTACGAAATTGGGCCCACGAGAATGAGATAAATGTAATTGAATTTATTTATTTTATTTAATGTTTATTTATTTTATTTTATTATTATTATTATTATTTTGTTTTGATTAAAATGTAATTGAATTTATTTTTTTATTTCATTGATATATTTAAATATATTTAATTGAATTTGATTTATTTTTTAAAAAATGGCATTGCTTTTTAGAACCAAAGCTTCTCTAAACACACCTCGCTAGCCTAACCATTTTTTGGGGGGATTTTTTCTCACAATTTTCTCACAGGATCGTCAATTTCAACTTTAGTGAGATCTTTTGGCACGAGATCTGGCCCCATCCGTCATTTTGTCAGGCGATTTTCAGACTGTTGGGGCCCAGATTTACGCCCCAAACAAGCAACGATCCCCACACATTATGGACGTAATACTTGCCAGCTTGTGTGGGCACGGTTGTGCTCTTGGCGCAGGTGATGGGCCACCGTTCCTCGTCTGCCCCTGGTCCGAGCGCAGGACTAGTTTACCTTCTCTAGTGTGAATAAATAACCATAAAGTAACGTTTAGCGACTAGTCTTTCAATTAATATGTTGTTTAGAGTGCAAAACCCCCCAAAAATTCTGCTTGAGGTTTTTTACCATAGTTTATTTACAGACAAAAAAGCTTAATTGTTAAAACCAAGAAATGTTTTCTTTTTAAAATGAATTCCTGCTTTGTCGAAGTCGTAAAACTCTCTTCTCACATGGCGTTTTTGAGTCTGCATTGTCCAGATAAAATTAATTAAATTGCCAAATTAGTTGACAGTCATTTCAATATTTGATTAAGTTGTTTCCGCCCCGTCGTACAGTCAGATAAATGCTTTAAAAATCTTAAAATATGCAATATAACAAGCCATTGTGCTGTGTTTCATGTTCATTATTTCTCATTATGTGTTTCTCCCACTATTTGAATCTAAACTCCTGGTCTAAGTGACTCGATGTATAATTAAATGCTTCTGTATGAAATATCTGTCATATATTTGTGCTTGTAAAAGTAGTTTACATGCAGAGTCAGGACAAAATAAAAATACAAAAATAAAATAGTCATAAGTAAACAAAGGCTGGTCTGCTCTAGATAAAATAAGTTTTCTCCACAAATATTTTATTTATGCTGATTTAATGGTCCACAGTCCAGATATGACTCGTGAACCTTGGCCCAAATATCTGTGTGTGTGTGTGTGTGTGTGTGTGTGTGTGTATATATGTGTGTGTGTGTGTGTGTGTGTGTTTTTTATGGCGCCGGTTCCTCGACTGTTGCACAAGTCGACGGCGGGTGTCGTTCGCGACCGCTGTTGAACCAGTTGGATGGCATTGTGTCTCGATCCTGACGGGACAGAAAGAGCTTTGTTTTGGGTCGTAATCGAAACACACGCACACGCACACACACACACACGCACGCACACGCACACGCGCACACACGCACACTTTTGCACACTGCTCCTTACATAATCCCCTTCGAGCAAACAGAAAACAAAGGCAAAGTCCAAAAGGCAGTAGAAGAAGTGCTGGAGATGTGTTTTGAATATTATTATTATTATGTTTTATACCTAAAACGACTGGTCGTTGTGATTTGCCGGTTGAAACGTCATCGTGCAAATCGCACTGTGGATGCGATTACTGAACGATTAATCGACCCAACTGAACTGCGACGCCACAAAGTTCCATGTCGTTTGTAGGATCCGCAGTGTTCTTGGCCTCTGCTTGAGGAATGGGAAACGTGTGAAGTCCGTGCGTTTTGCCGCGATCGGAAAACGCCTCTAGTTTCAACCGTTTATTTTGCCGATAATGTTATTTTTTAAAAAAAGTCTCGATTTTCAATAGAAATAATCCTTTTGACTTGTGGATTCATCACAAAAATGAATCGCAGACAAGAAAGAAGAAACCGTTCGTTATAATTGTTCGTTGGCTGGTTATAACGGTTATTTTGGTTATTTTGGTCATTTTCTTTCTTTTTCGATGAACATTCGTCGTTTGGATCGTGAAATATGAGATTTTTGAGAAGTATATATTTATTTTGGTGTCATTTTGGGGGTAATTACGGCTTTGTCTGAGTCTATCCCATGTTTTTAACTGCGGTAGTTCTGAAAACGATCATTTGCTTCCTGAATGAGTTGATTTTGATTATTTTAATGTTTGATCATTTGCGATTAATCAATTTAACTTGCATTTAACAGCCCACATTTTTGGAATATTTGATTGTGTAAATTAACCCCGAACACGGTGTCGTCTTTTTGAGCGCCGTGTCGCTTTAAATAAGGCTTTAAATGGAAGCAAATGACAAATAATGACACAGACTATTAAACATAAAGATTGTAAAGGATTAAACGTGGATATTAAACTGGTGAATAGTTGAATTTAGCTCTGGCAAAACTCACATGTTTCTGTCTTTTTCTCTGGCGTTTCGTGATTTGCAAATAATAGAACCACTAACTTTAGACCTCCACCTACTTTTGCATCTATGGCAGCCCTGGAGGGACACGCTGTTTATAAAAAAATAAAAAAAAACTCCACTCGTCTGCGATGCCCCCAATTTAAACACAAATCTTTCTTGTGTGTTTGTTTTATTGCCCGTCGTTTGTGAAAGCTGTTTGCACATCTTCTGTTTCATATCGTTTTATTGATGTATAATTTTATAGGGATGTCAAGACGATTAGGTTTAATCGATTAGCGCGATTGTTCAGGTCACAATTTAATCGTATCAACTTCGAAATGATGATCGCAGTTTTACAGTTGACAGTTTGAGAAGCAAAAATCAAGTCCTTTTTTTACTTCAGTCTGTGGTTCAAAAAAATGCAGCCAAAGTACTTTTTATCTGGCCGTTTTTGTCAAATGGAACTTTATTTTGTCTTTCAGAAAGTTCGAGTTCGTAAAGCCGGTCACAAACTTGAGGAACGGTACCGCGTTAGACAATGTCAACGGGAGAATATTAAAGATTACACTGTCGTTTGAGCGCAGTAATCGGGAATAATGGTCTTTGACATTCTTATATACAAACAAATATAAGTAGTAAACATGTACGCAACAGAAAAGGCGAGCAAAGCACATCTTTGTACTGCTGTTTGATTGACAGTTATAGATAAGACTGATGTAAATGTCAATAAATGTCAATTATCGTCACAATAATAATAATAATAATAATAATTTAAAAAACAAAAATAATATATATAATAATACAATTAAAACAATAATGGAAAAAAAAGAATAATAAACAATTAAAGAAAATAATATTAATAATAAACATAAAAATTATAAAAACAATCATGTAATAAAACAATCACAAAAATAAAACAATCATAACAACAACCATAATCAATAATACTAATCATAATTTCTATAGATTCTCGTGTGTGGGAACGTCACAATATCATAATTTAGTGTTACTTTTATCTGTGGGGGAAAAAACGAGACGATTTAACGATTATTCACAATTACAACGTTGCTATTCCTCAAGGTTGTGACCAGCTTCATGAACTGGAACATTCTGAATGGAAAAAAAACACACTTAACAGAACCAAAACGGCCAGATTAGTGTAGAAGAAAGTAGTTTACATTCAGGTGTCGTTTTTGGACTAGATTGAATTAATAAGGCTTCATTTTGCGTCTAAAATTGTCCTTATTATTATTTATTTATTTATTTTTATTGTAATTTTTTTTTTTTTTTTTTTTTTTTTTTTTTTTTAAATGTTTTGTTTTTTAATGTTTGTTTTTTTCCATTCATTCATTTTTAAAAATTTATTTATTATTATTTTTTTGTAGTTCTTACCATTATACTGTGCTCAGGATTTTCCGCTTGTAACCTGCTAATCGTCCCGTCCCGCGTGTGCAGGTGGCTGGTGATCGCCGTGGGTTTGGTGCGGGCGTATTTGGCGAGGGGCAGCTACCACGGCCTTTACTACTCCATCGAGAAACCGCTCAAGTTCTTTCAGACGGGGGCGCTGCTCGAGGTAAAAGAACATCATTGCACCTTCTTAAAACTAGAAAAATACACTTATTTTAAGCAACAATGTTCATGAAATAAGTGAAATTATCTGCAGTAAGTGTCACGAATTCTTGAAAAAGCATAATAAACTTACTTTTTTAGTGTTTTTTAGTAGAAATGTCTGAAAACAACAGCAGATTTTTTGTGTGTCTAAATTTAAGTGAATAAATCTCTGTTAGAGTAATTTATTCATTTATTTCAGTGACAAATGGGAATTAAACAGGCTCATTACTTTATCGACCGCATCAAACTTATTTAAACTCATTTAGCAGAAGTCTGTGATGTTCTCCGTTAATTAAAATAATCATAGTCGTGTTTTGATGCTCGTTATCTGGACTAAACAGACTAAAACACAAACAAACCTTTTTATTACGAAGACTGCGACATTATTAAATCAAAATGCCAAAAACGAATAAACAATTTCTGATTTTCATTGATAATACACTTTGTGGCGTGACTATTCTCTATCTAGAAATCAGCATATTTTAACATTTTATTTGGTTGAAAATGCATTTAAAAACTCATTTTACAATAGAAATAATTATTTGACTCGTCGACTGATGGAAAAATGATTTGCTAAATAGTAAAATAATCACTGAGACCCTTTTTTATTTTCATCGAATTTATGTTTTCACTCGCCAAAATACAGTTTCTTTATGAATTTGCATTTCCCTCCTAAAATCACAATACATTTCCATTAGTCTTTACTACTTTTTGACTTAAGAGTTAAATACGGACTATTTAATGCCAGAACGAGGTATAAACTGGCTCAAGCACACATGCACTTTGAGTAATTAAAGTGCCAGAAGACCTCGAGTACCTCCAGAACGAGCTCAAATGAAAGTCTAAAAACCCTCGTATCGATATCGTCTTTCAGAACGAGCTGAGGTTTTAAATACTGAGCGGAACCGTGCGCGGAATAAGACGTGGTTCATTTTGTTTTGGAGCGCGGCGAAAAGGCCACGCCGGTTGTGTTCAGAGACACGCCCCTCTGCTCGCTTTAAGCCCGTTGCATTTGTGAGTAATAGTTCATTTTCTTCTTCTCTTTTCAGATCTTGCACTGCGCCGTCGGTGAGTCTCTACTCCCACTTCTATTGTAAAAATATAATATGTATTCCAGAGCAAGCACGTCCCACCACTGTAAAAGTACTGAGGAGCAAGAGCAGATTTGTTTGTTAGAGGTTTAAAGTGCCTATTTAATGACTTTTATTTCAGTAATCTAAATGGCAATAGGACTTCTTTATACAATAGAAATTCCAAGCAGCATCTTTAAGTGAGAAAAATAATGATAATAATAAAGGTAATAATACAAATTTAATACATTTTTACTTTTAGATAGCTACGTTTGTGAATATAACATTTACTAATGAGTAGAATCAACATTTTTATCATAGTATATATTATAGTTTAAATTTTGCAACAACAAAAATATGCAAATTAGATCCCAGAATTGCATTATTTTTTTATTTTTTTTAAATTTATTTTTTAATAATTTGACTTCCTGGTTGTACTTGATGACATCACACTGGGCCAAAATTCATTTAATGTAACTTTAAAAAATATATATATATATATAGTATTATTTTTTTATTATTATTTATTTATTTATTTATTTATTTATTTTTTTTTTTTTTAACAAAACCCAATGTGGTCAAACATTCTGTCATGTAAATCCTCACAAACATCCACTCATCACATTCATACAATCCATACATTACAAATAACAAAACTAACAAAACAATCAAAAGGATCTGCAAACGCGACATGGGGCTCGAGGCGACTCAGAAACCAAACAGAAAAATAAACTCGTGGAGACAAACTCTTCCTCGTTGCGATTATTCGCTCCAAAATATACGACAATGAATTAAGATTTGAAAACGTCGCAGACATAAACGTGATCTTGTTTTCGCTCTAAAAATTAGACATTTTCACAGCAAAACAAACTTATTAAAAAGGGTATTTAATTTAAATCTGATTGTTTTGTTGGGATTTTTATTTTATTTTTAGAGCGATGACAGGAAGTGACATCACAGCAGGGACACTCATTCCATCCAAAATAATGTACACAAAAGAAACATCAATCCAACAAATAACAACAAATAAAACAAAGATGTGACACAAGATGAGTGGTCAGTGGTTGCTTGGTTAGTGTGATGTCATCAATTACAAACAGGAAGTCAAATTATAAACCTTAAAAAAATTACTATTCTGGGATAAAATGTGTATAATTGTTAGCGAAATTCAAATATATTCATCATGTTTCAGCGGCACTTTAATGTGTTTTTTCTTTTACATTTATTTCAAATTCTAAAACCTGAGAAAAGCCAAAGAAAAGGGTCTCAGGAGGATGTTTTAAAGCCCAATAACGATAGAAATACTCCATAATTACGCGTGTACTTTTACTTCTGTTTATTTTCTCAGGGATCGTGCCGTCGTCCGTGGTGCTGACGGGATTTCAGGTCATGTCCCGGGTCTTTCTCACGTGGGCCGTCACCCACAGCGTCCGAGAGGTACAAACGCTCCCCCCCCCCTCAAAGTACTCCTTTCTGCCTTTTGTATATCACAGTCAGTAATATGAAATGAAACACTATTGCTGTAGATTTAGAGGTGGGCAATGTGCATTATTGCGTTTTTACATCGTGTTAAAATTGCAGTTTTGAAGATTTAAATATGACGTTAATCGGTCTGTAAAAGTGGTTTTCAAGCTGTTTGGTTTTACGACTGGATTTGATGAGACTTTCAGGCTTAAACAGGAGCTAAACCAGGTCTAAAATGGGATTAAATCATTGCTACAGTAATTCTAAACCAGGAATAACCCTAAATACAAATTTGTATTTATTTTATTTTTTGTTAATCGACTATAATAAATGATTGTAATCGTTATCTGGACTTTACGGACTCTAAAACGCACAAACACAAAGATAGCGTTTTTTCATCACAAACAAAGTGGCATTTTTAAACCGAAACGTCTAAAACGAGATCGATCTTTTTCTGGTTTTCATGAATAACACGCTTTATTCTAAAAATATTCTCCATCTGGAAGTCTTCAATCTGCATTTTTAAACCTTTTTTATTTGGTCGTTTAAAAAGCCTCAGGAATAATCGTTTTACTTGTGGAAAATAATCATTAGTTGCAGCTCGTTTTTGGATGCGATTATTTGACCGATAAAGAGAATCAAAACAAACACTTCATTTGTGTTGCCCACCTTTGAATATGTACCCTTTTGTACGTCATAATACAGATTCATGTAGTGTGTGAAATGACCTGTTTCCCATGGCGATAGAGCGAAGAGGAGGAAAAGAGTAAGTAAAGCCTTGTTGGACCGAATGACATTTAACTGCATCGTCGCTCCTCATTTTGACCGTTCTAAAGCTGTGTTGTCACTCATCATCAGGTCGTGTACTAAAAGGGGCTTCTCTGGGGGGATAAAAAATGCACTTGACTCTTCGGTGTGTTTGTAGTAGAACATTGATTGTTCTAGATTAGATTTGCTGTGAAGGTTTTCAAATCGCGTCCAGGAACGTTCAAGAAGTTCAGACTGGAATATGGACTGATAATCGAATCCAAGAATCACATTTCAGCACGTGTTTGTTTTATACTTAAAGCGCCCCCCGCAGGGCGGACCACTCGTTGGAATAAAATGCAGTAAAAGATTAATATGTTTAGAATGTTGCTGAAAATCATACAAATGTTATCACAGAATAGAACATTTCACTTCCTGTTTGTAATTGATGACATCACACTGGGAAATTACCCAGCAACCACTGGGGCAAAACTCATCTCATGTCAGTTTTTTAAGTTGACAAATACAAATATATGAATTATGTTTAGAAGGTTAATATAATACTTCTCATAATAATACTATTATTGTACCTTTAATATATATTCAAGATACAATAATACTTATATATTCTAGCTGCAATAATACTTATATATTCAAGATACAATAATACTTATACATTCAAGCCACAATAATACTTATATATTAAAGATACAATAATACTTATATATTCAAACCACAATAATACTTATATATTCAAACCACAATAATACTTATATATTCAAGCTGCAATAATACTTATATATTAAAGGTGCAATAATACTTATATATTCAAGCCACAATAATACTTATATATTAAAGATACAATAATACTTATATATTCAAACCACAATAATACTTATATATTCAAGCTGCAATAATACTTATATATTAAAGGTACAATAATACTTATACTTATATATTCAACACATATAATATTTATATTAAAGGTACAATAACATATCTTATATATTCAAACCACAATAAATATTTATATATTAAAGATACATTAATACTTATATTATTCATGCTACAATAATATATATTTCAAACTACAATAATTACTTATATTATTCAAGCCACAATAATACTTATATATTCAACCACAATAATACTTATATATTCAAATAACATATAATACTTATATATTCAAGATACAATATACTTATATATTAAGCTACAATAATATATATTCAAGCTGCAATAATACTTATACATTCACCACAATAATACTTAACATTCAAACCACAATAATACTTATAACATTCAAGCCACAATAATACTTATATATTCAACACAAATAATACTTATATATTCAAGCCACAATAATACTTATATATTCAAGTACAATAATACTTATATATTCAAACCACAATAATACTTATATATTCAAGCCACAATAATAACTTATATATTCAAGACACATAATATTAATATTCAAGATACAATAATACTTATACATTCAAGCCACATAATACTTATATCATTCAAACCACAATAATACTATACATTCAAACCACAATAATACTTATAACATTACACAATATACATATCACAATAATATTATATAGATACAATAATACTTATATATTCAAGATACAATAATACTTATATATTCAAGCCACAATAATACTTTATATATTCAAGCTGCAATAATACTTATATATTTCAAGCTGCAATAATACTTATATATTCAAGCCACAATAATATTATATATTAAAGGTACAATAATACTTATATATTCAAACCACAATATACTTATATATTCAAGCTGCAATAATACTTATATATTAAAGGTACAATAATACTTATATTCAAGCCACAATAATACTTATGTATTAAAGGTACAATAATACTTATATATTCAAGCCACAATAATACTTATATATTCAAACCACAATAATACTTATATATTAAAGGTACAATAATACTTATATATTCAAACACAATAATACTTATATATTAAAGATACAATAATACTTATATATTCATGATACAATAATATATATTCAAACCACAATAATACTTATATATTCAAGCCACAATAATACTTATATATTCAAACCACAATAATACTTATATATTCAATATACAATAATACTTATATATTCAAGATACAATAATACTTATATATTAAAGCTACAATAATACTTATATATTCCAAGCTGCAATAATACTTATACTTCAAGCCACAATAACTACTTATATAGGGCTGCAGCTATCGATTTTTTAGTAATCGAGTAATCTATCGATTCTTTTCTTCGATTAATCGAGTAATCGGTTAATATTTTTGTACACTCAGTAAACCAGTTAAACCATATTAACCAGTTAAACACATATTAAATCATTTTTTAGATAAACATTATAGCTCATAGTAATAAACAAATACAAAATAAGGAATTTCTGCTTAAATTACACATTTATTCTTAATTTCATATAAATTTGTCCCAAAACAGAACATTTCACTTCAGTCCAAATGTTCTGTTTGTATATAAAGAATATATTAAAAGGACTTTATTAACTTGACAGAGCCACTGTAACTGTTTACAGTCTATGACACGTCACTTAAAATAAGACATTTGTAAAACGTTATGTTGGGTGGGACCAGTGGTCCTGGCGTTTTGACATTTTGCGCATTTTGCGTTTGCCGTTTTGGCTCGTGTGCCGGTCACTTTGGCCTCCGCGTCTCGGACTTTCACAACAGATTATTCTAACATAACCGCAGTCCTCGTGCTGTTTCCATGTTGCATTGGCTGAAGTACGACTGTGACTGGAAGCAGAGTTGTTGAGTGGGGGAGCGCGGGGGTCCGCGGTGGCGTGTCGACGGCGCGGGGCTGGGGTGGGCGGAGCTAGATGCGGTGTTTAGAGTTGCAGCGTCGGGATTATTATAATGAATCCATGGCTCTTTCACTCATCAAAACTCTTCCCAGTCGCATTATGAGTTTAAACGCGCCGCTCTCTTCCTGCTCGCGCCTTCGTCAGAGCGGAACAGGCTCCGTGTGAAACAAAACGCCACAAGTCGTTCCGCGTGCACACAGATCACGTGTTTTGATTAAATATGTATATAAACGAATCATCGAAGCAATATAATAATAATCGAAGCTTTTTGTAATCGAATTATTCGATTTATTCGAGTAATCGTCTGCAGCTCTCTTATATATTCAAGCCACAATAATACTTATATATTCAAGCCACAATAATACTTATATATTCAAGCCACAATAATACTTATATATTCAAGCCACAATAATACTTATATATATTATATGTTCAAGTGAAATGCGCCCGCACAGTTCCGTGTGAATGCTGTATTTGTTTAATCACTCTTTCCTAACCGTACGTTGATTAGATTCTTGTCTTGTGTGTGAGCTGAAGCATCCAAACCGCCCGGCATGTCTTCTGCTGTGTTTCTGTCCAAACCGAACCATTCCTTCCCATAATGCTTTGTGCCTTCGGCAGGTGCAGAGCGAAGACAGCGTTCTGCTGTTCGTCACCGCGTGGACCGTGACTGAAATCATCCGTTATTCCTTCTACACCTTCAGCCTGCTCAACCACCTGCCCTACCTCATCAAGTGGGCCAGGTATTTACATTCAGACCACTTCAAACTAGGGTTGGGCGAGATTAGATAAATGATGGTCACTGTGGTTTTTGGGCCCGGTAAGCGTCTGTGTTTTTTCTCAGTGAGTGGTTCTGGACACAGAAGTGAGCGGACTCTGAAGCGCTCGTGCTCAAACCTGGACAGTCTCAGTCCTGTGGCGTCCGAAACCATAAAAGGCATTGGTTTAGTGGCTTGGTTCACTCTTGGTTTCGTAAAAGCTTTCGTCCCTATTTAGCCATGACTGTTGAACGAAAACGTCATGTGCCTTTGCAAGTTCTGCTCTCATTTTATTGATTCGAGCAGCAATTAACGGACATGAACACTGGAGATAAGGATTAGAAAAAAGTAACATTGTGGGGCAAAGTGCTGCGTGTGGACAGACTGTATTAATCAGGTGACGTAAATATCAATTTATTGAAATATCTGGATAAGTGTGCCGTGGGTCAGATCCATTTCTTATGTATTTAGTGGGAACTAAACGATTTAAACTGATAAATAATACATTTACAGTTTCTGAGAAGTTAACATGGCTTGTGTCCCCTTTTCAGCCTTGATTTAGTTTTCAATTTGACTCAGATTAGTCCTTTTAATTCTGTTTTAGTCTTGGATTAGTCCCTGTTTTCTTTCACCACAAGCCTAATTTCCTCCATATGTTTGGATCAAAGTGTCCTAGATTTGCTGCTGTCAGAAAAGAAGATAAAATGGCTAATTACGCCGATACATTTAAAGGAAAATCTATTCTTGTCCCCTTCCGCCGCTGTGAACCTGCCTCTCCGCCCCGCTAATGCTTTTGTGTAGCAGCAGTTAAGTGTCTCTCTCCCTGTGGCCTGTTGCTAAGGAGCCGACGAGAGCTGCTGTTTTTAGAGTCTCGAGACCCTATCCTCGGTCTAAACGAAGTGCCCACCAGCTCAGAGAGTAAGGAGGAGGAGGAAAAACATGTCCGGAATGCTCTCTCGGCCTGTGTTTACCACGTTTGGGCTCTCAACAACGTTAAAAGACACAAATAAACAGAACCAAGAAGAAATGGGGTCTCTATCCCTCGTGTGTCCGGCAAAACTTTTAAGCCAAAACCTGGTTCATCATAATCCAAATTCAGGACCACAGAGCGTTCGTGCATCTCCATCTCAAAGCCAGATCAGAACCACTCCTTTGAGGACGGTGAGGTGAAGAGATGTTTGAAAGAGGGAGTTACGCGCCTTTTAAGTCCCGACACGTTCTCTCCTCGCCAGGTACACGTTCTTCTTCGTGCTGTACCCGATGGGCGTGACGGGGGAGCTCCTGACCATCTACGCCGCGCTGCCGTTTGTCCAGAAGACGGGGCTCTACTCGGTCACGCTGCCCAACAAGTACAACTTCTCCTTCGACTACTACACCTTCCTCATCCTCGCCATGCTCTCCTACATCCCACGTGAGTGTCAGCGGCGGTTCCTCCAAGAGCGGACCTTTTTGTCTAGAGATGCGTCGCAAAATGTAATCGTCGCGTGGTGGATTTGTTATACTTTACGCACGCATGCATCAAACGCTTTATTGCAAGGGCGACGACGATGTATTTATTTTATTCATCGAGACCCCTTTGGCCTGGGATTAATCGACAAAAGCAACCGTAGTCGTACTTTTGATCATCGTTTTCAGAACTAAAAGGACCTTTTTCTATAACAAAGACGCTCCGGTTATGACTATTATTGAGTCAGCAATTACTAATTTCCATCAATAATACTCTTTATTCGTAAATATTCTTCATTTTATAGCTTTTTATTCTGGATTTTTGCCGTTTTGATTCTGCTAGATTTATGAATTTCACGTAAAAATATTTAAACGTAAAACAACAAAAAGCAAAAGAGAGGGATTATTAAAGATATACATATATTTTTGTAAAATTTAAATAATAACGATCATTTTAAAACATATTTAAAATAAATAAAACAAATAGGCAGGACCAGAGAGAACATAAGATAAACAATGGAATAAAATAAGGCAATAAGGATGTGGCACTAAAACATATTAAATCCCAAATAGCTCCCGTTTTGTACATTGTTAAATTGACATAAATATATTCAATTTCACTGGTTTCTCGTCATTTCTGACCATTTAAAAGATCATTTAAACTGAAAAAAAGTGCGCATAAGTAAAGGCAAATAATGGAAATGAGAAATGTATTCCTATATATGTATTCATATATAGTATTGAAACCTCCTGAAAACAAATGGATCAAATCTAGTCGAAACGCCTAAATCAGTCGAGTCAAATACATTTAGAGCATTTAAAATCTATGGTTTTGTTTATTTTCTAACCCGTTTTTGCCCATAAAACAAGCAAAAGCACTTACTCTTCTAAAACGAGCTACGCCATCAGAAATGTCACTAAATATCGACTCGGGCTTCAAAAGTGCAAATATCACACCTGGCAACATGGCAAACGTGAGCTAAAACCATCTTCTGTCACAGACTGTATAAACTCCATGCTCCCTCTTTTCTCACTCTCACCTGCGAAGTGTCGAACACGTTTTGAGCGGCGAGAAGTTCCTGTGATCGTCAGCTTTAATTGGGTTCGCAGCAGGTGTTGGGAATTGTTTGATTTCACTCATTTATTGACGTTTCCTCTTTCACGACATGCGTAAATCGCGTCCTGGTTCCTGCGGCTCCGTCCTCGGCGTCCTTCCACACACATCAAACGTTGAACTCTTGAGCAAATCATGTCCCATATCAGAGCCAGGGTTTATATAAATTGACTTTTTCGAGCTTTTAATCCTGTTCTAACATTGTTCCCTCATCAAAAACATACCTAGAGTAGCATTTAGCTTCATTCACTCTAGTTTGATGAATCCTGGTTAGAAAGTCCTCTCCCCTCCGAGCGTCAAAAACACTCCGTTCTGAATCTCCTCGATCTGTGATGCTTTCTCGATCTGTGACAATCTTATTTGCTGTTTTTGTTTTTATTCTATTTTTGAAATACACAAACACAAAACAAGGAACATGACCAGAGAGTAAAACAAAAATAATAATAATAATCATAGTGTTAAATAATATTAAGGGCACAAAATGACAAAACGTACATAAAATTACGGCATCATACTTTGCTGTTTTTTAAGTCCATAAATCATCTCCGGACTCGTTCTGAGCTTTTCTGCCGTCCAAACCACGACCGGTGCAACCGCGTGGCTGCGTAGCACGTCCGGAAAAAAACGTTCCTATTGTTTATTATTAAGTTGTGTTATTCCCTCTGCGGCCAGTCGATGGCGGCAAAACTCAGTTGGCGCCGTGTGAAACAGCAGAGATCAAAGTGTAATATTTCTTTTAAACAATTTATTTTTTTAGTTCTAAATCATGAGAGGCCAAACTAAAGGTACAAGAGCATGTTTAAAGGTTCATAACAATACAAATAAAATATATGTCCTTTAAGAGCGCCGTAGATCAGTTTTGATGTCTTTATTATCTGAAAAAATAAGAAGTAAACGGAAGAACTAATAAAAGAATCACATGCATTTCAGAACATGTTTGTACTGATCTAAACGACAGGATGGGCAGATTTTACGCAGAATAAATTACGCAGAATAAAACCGAATATTGTTTTATTTAAATTTTTTTGTGGAGGAATTTCTGTTTTTTTTTTTTTGTTTTTTTTTCAAAAAGTGCGGCCTTTGCGATTTGCTAATTGCGTCCATTCAATTGCCAGATTCCATTAATTGCGCAGCCTTGGCGTTGTCGGGTCGTTTGCATGTGTTGGAGGACGTGGTATAGAACACTAATATACTAAACATCAAAACACCAATTGAGATGTCACGATGTCCAGTTTTAGCGTTACGGTTAAACACCACGATTTAACCATTTTTGAGACTGTGAAATCTTTACATTTCTTTCATTCTTTTGTTGTCTGACAAAATAAAGTTTTTGGGCTGATATATTGAACAAAAATGCTTAATTTTGCTTCTAAAATGGTCACGATTATGATTTTTTTGGTTCTTACTCATGGCTCTGACTTATATTGTGACCTGAATAATCACAAAGACACAATTCACAGATGTCAGCTTTATATTAGAGCAGCAGTAACACCTTTCAATTTAATTTAAAACCTCAGTATTTGTTTCTTTTCGTCGTTATTCGTACAAATTCTACAATTTCGCGATTGGTGCCTGTTGTATATATTGGGACGTAAACCTGCACAGAATTTCTCCAGTGAATGTTCTTCTTCTGTCTCCTCCCCGTGTTTCCTCAGCTGTATTTCCACATGATCCGACAGAGGAAGAAGGTGTTGGGCCACGTCGACGACTACAGCAAAGATGGAGTGAGCGCAAAACAAAACAAAAACACCGGAAAACACCCCAAAAAGAAATGAATGCAAAAATCAACCAAAAAAAAAAAAATCCCGAAGCATTTACGACACTACAAACGAACAAAAACTAGCCAGAACTGAAGGGAAAGTCGATTTATTCGAGCTGTCGACGGAGAATTGCTCGCGGAAGCCACATTTTGGTTGTTTTTTCTTGCTGGACGAAGCGGGTGGTTTCGTAGCAGTTTTAATGAAGCAAAGAGCGTTTTCTACGACAAAAACGACACGTAGCGGACGTCATGGCGCTCTCATTGAATTCATGATATTTATCTCGATTTTTATACCTTCTTTTTTTTGTCGTGGACTTTTGTTTAAACTCTCGACTTTTTAACATTCTTTCTCGTTTCAATATAATTAATCTGTTCGTCGTGCATTTCCTTTTGACTAATTCGGTGCAATTTGCAATTAAAATCGATTGACAGATTGTATATTTCCTTGAATTTAGTACCAATTTATAATAACTACACTTGAATTAAAAAAAAAAAAAAAGCACAAACAAAGACTTAATTCATGAGGAAAACAATTACTTTATTTCCTTAATCAGGTTTTGTTCTTGGTAATTATTAAAGGGTTTACGTACACTTTATTTGTCAAGTACCATCTCATGGCTGCTCATTTTGCATAACTGCCTCATTTGCATACGTCATATTTCTACTATTAACAACTTTCCTAATAATAAAACGCCTCCAACTGCTTATTACCTTTGACGTTAAACATCTTCTGTTACATGAATTATGCCCAAAATAAGCTTTTGCGAATAATACGTGCGTTTTTTAAGGCGTCGTACGTGAAATTACAACGTATTTTCGCCTTCTTTGCACGTGAAATCGGGACAGTTGTGCATGAATATGTAATGAGGAGCAGTAAAAAGCGGCTTATTCGTAGTAAGTGTGATTAAATGTCAGAATAAGATTATGCACGGAGAAACGACGTTGAATTAAAAATACATCAAAATTAACATCAAATTTAGGAAAAATAAGTCTTACCGGTTTGAGTCGTTCTTTATAAACTTATGAAGGATAGTCTTTGTTCATGCTTTATTAAGTTGTTAAGAGCAAAATGTACTCTTAAATAAGTGAACGCCTCCAAACAGATTTAATCCAGATCGTTATTATGAATTCAAGACATTTAATTCATTTCAACGCTTCATTTTGTTGTCGTGGATCAATTTAAAAAAAAAAAGGCTCAGGATAGAATGGAATCCTAGATGAATTTTGTGGACGCCTGCTTAAGTTAGTCTTTTTACGGTTTAATGACATTCCTGATTAGTTTCAATAAACCTTTTTGTCTTTTAACGACCTGCATGGCTCCACCCAGTTATTATCATGCGCTCATGTGTTTAGCCTTTCCCATTTCGGCATTTCGTGTGCGCGGCGCCATCTTTAACCGTTCCGGGTTCGACATGTTGCATTGGGGGGGGGGGAGAGAAGGTCGACCCCTGATACAGACTGTTAAACACGTGCAAAAAACAAAACAAAAAAACATTTTAAAAACAAAAAAACGGTAGCATTATTCAGTCAAAATGTTAGTATTTCACTGGTTTCAAGACATTTCTGACCGATAATTTAGCTTAAAAAAAGTCTTAATAGCTTCTGTTGATATTGATTGATGTGAGAACTAATGATCAAAATGAGTCACAAACCTGAAAGTTTTTTTCAAAATCAATAATACACTCACTAGAAGCCTTCAGTCGCCACATTTTGACCTGGATTTGGTTAAAAATGTGTCTAAAAACCTCAATAGTTTGACTCGTCGACAGCTAAAATCATCATAACTCTAATTTCAGTTCCTGCTAAAGAAAAAATGTATCTTTACAAATGTATTTTCACAGATTTTTTTAAAATTTGAATTTCATTTTGTTCAGATTTTCAGCTCTATTTGGGTAAAAATCACAGCAAAAGAAATGAAAACGCCTTTATTACAGCGTTATATAAAACACACAGCCATTGTTTTTATATATATGTTTTTAAACTACATTTAATTTATTCACACTTGGAGGCGTGCCGCCGCTCTCCTTATTTTCCTTTTTTTATTCTTACTAAAAAACGGATTCTTACCTCAACTTTTATTAACCTTATTTCATTTCCGTTCTAGTTCAATGTCGCCGCAGTTTTCTGGTTTCCAGTGACACTTGAACACATTTAGGACAAAGTACAAGTAAGTTTAGATGACACAGGCTATTGAAATCACTTCTATCTTACCACTAGAGGTCGCCAAAGGGCTACACGCTGCACCTTTAAACTCATTATTCCTTTTGAACAGTTTCATATCGGTGGGTTTTGTTCGGTGTCAGTGGTTTTAACGAACTCGATGTAGCTTCTGATGGAAAGTGAATGTAGCGTCACGTTTTATTTATCCTTTTATTTATCACGTTTTTAGATTTTGAGGAATAAAACGGAAAACCAACGGGAATAAAACCAGCCGGACTTGCTCGCGTCTGCTTTCGTCCCGTTTTAGCCTCATTTAATTGGTTGCGTTTTAGTTCTGGCGTTCATTTTTAACTGAACTTAAAACACAATTACTGAAAAAACGGGTTGGAAAAAAGTTTATGTCAAAGAAAAACCAAAAAAAAAAGAATAAAATCCACAGCACAATATACAGTAGCAGTAGAAGCAGATTGAGTTGTAAAGTTTAGAACGTAATCTTACTATTTAAAACTTTTTTTTTTTATTAAATCTATTATATATATATATATATATATATATATATTAGATATATATATATATATATATATATATATATTAAAAAAATGTGGCTGGTTGTTGTAATTCAAACGATGGGCACTAGAGGGAGACGTTGCCTTGTTGTGTTTTTGTTGTTTCGCTTCATCTCACACCCCTATTTTTTATTTATTTATTCCGTATCAGTTTTACACTTCTTTTCTCTTGATGTTCGACGTTCTTGCTTTTCCTGAAATGTCCCGCTGTATGGCTTTACGCGGACCTGCCTTGCGTTTATTCCAATTGCAGGTGTTTTTTGTTTTGTTTTTGTTTTTTATTTGTTGCTAAAAATACTTCTGTGTCACCTGCTTGTTTCCACGGAGACACTA
Organism: Chaenogobius annularis; assembly: GCA_015082035.1. Classification (NCBI taxonomy): domain Eukaryota; kingdom Metazoa; phylum Chordata; class Actinopteri; order Gobiiformes; family Gobiidae; genus Chaenogobius; species Chaenogobius annularis. Next base: position 425,371 of record BJKM01000387.1, read on the forward strand.
GACGTGTTGATGCCCAAATGTGGAACAGTTTCGGGCGACGTGGTGGAGACAAACGGGTGACGTGCTCGTTAAAAAAGTGCGTACGCCTTTAATTTTGGGAAGATGATTTGTTTCGTCAGACTCTGAATTGTAAATACTGGCGATTTGTTTAGAATTCTGAGGTCTAAATACGGGAAAAACATGTTTGAAGTGCTTTTATTCTGACTTTCAGCCACAGAATTGTTCATTTACTAGGTGTTTTTCTACACTTTTTCCCTTCTACATCATTAACAGACGGAAGGATTTATTTATAAAAGACTTCTATTGCAGCGGTTGAAAAGAAACGTTCTTTAGATTTTAGGACAATGAACGATTTGACGGCCAAGTTTTCAATCGATAATGACTAAATTTACAGAAGTTTACACTGAATTTAAATACGAGGGTTTGAATGATCTGTCTGCGGTATATGTTTTCATTATTTTATTGCCAGCTAAAATGATTAGAATTTTAAAAAAGACAATAAAAATTAAATAATAATAGTAAAAGAGTATAGATTATTCTAAAAATAAGTTAAATTATATGGGAATGCAAAATAAATGTGTAGAATAAGTAAATAATAATATAATAAATATTATATATACGAAAACATTTTGCAACTAAAATTCAAAAAAGAAAAAAATTCAAACCTGTTTTTTTTCCAGTGTTAAAAAGTATTTAAAATGCAAAATCTCATGAAACAAATTCTCTTTTACATTATTTCCATACGTCGAACGAACAAAGACAAAGCTTCTGAAACATCTTATTCATACTATTTATTTGTAGATGTTGCATTCCAAACACAGTGCACAACAAAATACTACAACATGTACGAGATTTTATTTTATTTTTTTATTTTTTGCGGATGATTAACAACTGCAACACTTTTCCTGATTTTAAATTACCATTTATTTTCCACACTTTTGCTCATTGTCATTTTGATGTCCGTGTGTGACGCTGTAGCTACTTGAAGCGGTGGTCGTCGAGTGGAAGACGCGGTTCTCTTTTCCCTTTAACGTTTCCACGGTAAAGCATGAATTTCGCTGTGATTTTTCTTTTTTTCTTTTTTTGGCTCGATTTTTGGGTCTGATCTTTACAGGGATCGGGACACGAGGGCGGGACACGAGGGCGGGACACGAGGGCGGGACACGAGGGCGGGACACGAGGGCGGGAACGTAAAGCAGGCACAGACACAATGGGAGTTGCCCGAATCGGACTGGACTTCCAACGTGTTACAAGACGGTGGTGGGGGGGTTTTGGGGCTCTGGGGGGGAAGCATGGCGTATGTTAACTTCAAAACTTGTATCTTGTGACTAAAGGTTTTGATACAAGTGTTTTGCATGGAGCCAGTGGACTTGGTACGGACAATGAATCTATATTTAACAATAAAGCATCCAGTTATGGAGAGTCGTTCTGGCGTTTATTTCTTGTCCATCTCCCTCCGTGTCCCCCTCCTCGTGTCCCCCTCGCTCCGTGTCCCTCCTCCGTGTCTCCTCACTCCGGTCCTCCTCCGGTGCCTCGCTACTCCGTGTCCCCCTCCGTGTCTCCTCCTCCGTGGTCATCTCGCTCCGTGTCCTCTCCTCCCCCTCCGTGTCCTCCCCCTCCGTGTCCTCTTTCCCTCCGTGTCCTCCTCCGTGTCCTCCTCCTCCGTGTCCTCCTCCGTGTCCTCCTCCGTGTCCCCCTCCTCTCTACAAGTCGAACAGTGGCCGATGTTGATCCTGATGTTTGTGAGGCTGATATTGGGGCACATTTCTGTCATTTAAAGTAATAACCATGAAGTCAGTTGTGATACTTTAAGGCACTGCTCTACAAAGTCCCCCAGACGTCCTCAAACTCCCACCTCAGACTTCCTCAGACTCCCGCCAGACCTCCTCAGACCTCCTCAGACCTCCTCAGACCTCCTCAGACCTCCTCAGACCTCCTCAAACCTCCTCAGACTTCCTCAGACTTCCTCAGACCTCCTCAGACTTCCTCTCACTGTCTCACTGCAAAGAGAGCGTTACTTTCTCAAACTTCCTTAGACTCCCTCCAGACCTCCTCAGACCTCCTCAAACTTCCTCAGACCTCCTCAAACCTCCTCAGACCTCCTCAGACCTCCTCAGACTCCCTCCAGACTCCCTCCAGACTTCCTCCAGACTCCCTCCTCAGACCTCCTCAGACCTCCTCAGACCTCCTCTCGCTGCAAAGAGAGCGTCAGCCACAGTTGGTGCAGTGCCATCTTCTCATGAGCTGAAGCTAATGCACTAAACTATCTTCTTGCACCAGCGGTTCTCCAACGTTTCCCACCAAGTACCACCCAAGAGAGTATTTGGCTTTTCAAGTACCACCGGAGCTAAACGCAGACATTATCGGGCAGAAATATGAGCCAAACCATGAATAAAATGATGAGATGGTTCGAAATAAAGATGAACCCAAAGGAGGACAAAACCCTTATTTTATGAGTTTTGTCTGTAATGCTGAAGCTTAAAGTCTTTCTCCACCTCTTTCCATAAATCTCGTCTCTGCTCGTCTTCTCTGCTCTCGTTTCCTGCAGCTTTAACCTCATTTCCTCCTCCTCCTCATATATTCCCTCGGCCTCCTCTGGACAAACGGTCTCAATGGGTAAACTTCATCTCCGGAACATCTCTAATAATATTGGATCGCTTTTATTTGAGTGAAATGTGTTCCTGGAAGTATTTCTCTCTTTACATACTGTATTTAAGAATGTTCTCGAGGGTTTTGGACATCAACATCATTAAAAGAAAGACAATATAGTAATAGTTGACAATAGATTTATTTGCTTTGTGCCTAAGTCAGTGGGAACTCGAGACGACAAAGGTTGGGAACCACAGATGCTTTGACAATTGCTGTTCTTCCTGGGTGTTTTTGTAGCCACAGCTGCCTTGGGACTACCATTTTGCGCCCCTCAGACCGTCACTACTCTGTTCTTAGAGTTCTTCTGTTCTACGCTGTTCTTCTTTCATTGTCACTGTTCGTCGGTTCTGTTGTTTTGTTGTGTTTAATAAAGGTAAAATCCTGTTCCTTCCTCATCGTGAGCAAAGGGCAGCAGAAACCTCTTCAGTTCTGCTCCGGCCGCGCGGAGGAAACACCTGCTTGTTTCCATGGAGATGTTTCTGCTTTGTAGCTGTCATGCATTTATTTCTTTTCAGGTGTTTTTATCGCTCAGAAACATCTTGAAAGACGAGGAGCGGACTAAACACAGACTTCCTCAGACTCCCTCAGACTCCCGCAGACTTCCCTCAGACTCCCGCAGACTTCCCTCAGACTCCCTACTCCCTCCAACCCCCTCAGGACTTCCCTCAGACTTCCAGACTTCCTCAGACTTCCCCAGACTCCCTCAGGACTCCCCCGATCCCCTCAGACTCTCGACCCCTCAGACTTCCCTCAGACTTCCTCAGACTTCCCTCAGACCCCCTCAGACTCTCCCTCAGACTTCCCTCAGACTTCCCTCAGACTCCCTCAGACTCCCTCAGACTCCCCTCAGACTTCCCTCAGACTCCCTCAGACTCCTCAGACTCCTCAGACTCCCCTCAGACTCCTCAGACTCCCCTCAGACTTCCCTCAGACTTCCTCAGACTTCCCTCAGGACTTCCCTCAGACTCTCCTACAGATCCCCTCAGACTCCCCTCAGACTCCCCTCAACTCCCCTCAGACTCCCCTCAGACTTCCCTCAGACTTCCTCAGACCTCCCCTCAGACTCCCCTCAAGACTCCCCTCAGACTCCCCTCAGACTTATCCCTCAGACTTCCTCAGACTTCCCCAGACTTCCTCAGACTTCCCTCAGACTTCCCTCAGACTCCCTCAGACTCCCTCAGACTCCCTCAGACTTCTCTCAGACTTCCCTCAGACTCCCCTCAGACTCCCCTCGACTCCTCAGTCTCAACTCCCTCAATTCCTCAGACTTCCTCAGACTTCCCTCAGACTCCCCTCAGACTCCTCAGCCACTCCCCTCCAGACTCCCGCTCAGACTCCCCTCAGACTCCCCTCAAGACTTCCCTCAGACTTCCCTCAGACTCCCCAGACTTCCCGCAGACTTCCCGCAGACTCCCTCAGACCCCCTCAGACTCCCGCAGACTTGAACACTTTCCTGGTTTGTATTCTTCTGCTGATCTTCCAGTGCTTGCGTCACTGTGATCCTGAAGAGCACCCGACCCGAGCACCCGACCCACTGAAGCACTCGTCTTTCTTATCCAACGTTCCTGGTTTGTATAACTGGTTTTGAGTGGTTCATGAACTGTGATCCACTGCTGTGACAACTGGAACTCAAACTCCTGAAAGTCCGAGTTCTGAACGCAAATGGAACGTAATTAAAATACTATTACAGAAATCTCATTTTAAAACTATGGATTAAATATACTTTTAGTTTTTCAGTCAAATGATCATTTTAAATTGTATTATTTAATATGGAATAGTATATTTAAACACAAAGTATATTTAATTTTTAATTTCATTTAATTTCCATTTCTGTCATAGTGATTTGAATGAGTTTAGTCCCAAATCTGATTCCATATTAATCCATACCGTGGAACATTCCAAGCAAAGCAATATCATCTCCATGGCGACGGGCAGGGGACACCACCAGAGGCAAAGTTACAGGTCAGATACAAATATTTGTAACTGAATAAATGCAAGTCAGATACGTTTATCATTACAAAAAAAACCCAATCGCTTCTCCATGGAGACAAGCAGGTGACGGACCCCTCCAGAAAAGTGACACACTGCACCTTTAATGCATTCAGAAGCGCGTTCCAGTAGTCTGATCTGTTGCAAAGCGGACAAACTTTCTCCTATATGTAAATGCTTTTGCTGTGACTCACATTTTGCGTTGTGTGGGCGAGAACGATGCCTCTCGACCGTACAATGTGCATGCACCGCTAAACGCTAAACACTGGCGCATTAGCACGCCGCTATCGGCCCTTTTTCAGACGGATGCGGTCAAAATGCCTCAATTATAACGGAAAGTGGGTTTGAAAGCTTCAACACGGCATGCATATATAACGACACAACACAATTACCAACGCTGTGTCGTATATTTGGAGAGCGGTACAGTACAGCTGAAACAGAATTCCCATAAACAAAGGTTCGCGGTCCCGTTCCTGCTCTTGACACGTTGTGCGCTGTTGCATAAAGCAGTTCCGTGGTTCGCGTTGGTGTTGGGAAGTCACTAAATGCATCAGAATCAGAAAAAAAAAAGGTTGTTATTGTCAAAGCTGTGACTTTCCTGAAGTCCACGATCATCTCCACTGTCTTCCGGGCGCTGGAACTCCGGGTTGTTCCCGTTGCACCGGGACACCAGCCGGCCCACCCCCCTCCTGTAGACCGGGAGAAGAGCAGAGGAGAAAGTACGCAGCCCTGTGGAGCGCCTGTGCTGATAGTCCGAGTGCCTGAGACATCCTTCCTCATCTGCACCGTGTCTCAGGGTCGAGGGGGAAACGCCGTCTGGTCCAGCAGCTTTCCGGGGGTTCGACTTACGAGACAACCTGTTCACACCCTGTCTCTGAACTGAGAAGGCGGTGGAGGAGGGGGTCCGAGGTGGGGCTGGCTGAAGTGTTCGGGGTGAGGGGGGGGGGTGCTTCAGGCTCGAATCTTGAATAGAAGGGGACGAGCTGGTCAGACAGTTTCCGGTCGTCAGCAGCGTGGGGGGCTCTGGGCTTGTACACACAGAGGCGGGATGGTTGTACTGTGATCTAGCTCTCGACACCTCCCTGATAAATCCATACTTTGTAGCTTCCTGACTGGCTAGATTATTTATAAATACATATAAATAATATAGCCAGTCTTTTTATTTTCATAATTTTTTTTATTGGCCCAATTCGCTTTTGAACGTTGAGGTGACTAATATTTTCTCCTTGAACCAATTTATAAAGCATTATCTGTTGCAAATTAAACCTGTTTGACCAATGTGTACATATAATTACGAACAATCCAGAATACCTACATGTAAACGATTGGTATATACAGTACGCCGACCTCCACGTATAAAGGATCCGCAGCGATCACCGTCTCCAGCCCCACGTATCTCGTCCTCTTTCAAAGCAGACGGTTGTGTCATGTGTAGGCTCTGACTCATGTGGAGGTGGACCACTCTCTCCATTCACCGATGGTCACAATTAACAATGGGCTTACGGCGCTTTTATAACGGCAGGAGGAGGTGGATTCAGACAGCGCCGAAGATTATAAAACACGCCGGAGTTTCTGAATGCTTCAAGGGTAAGGACTGAGAAAGCACTTGTACGCAGGCCTTGGAAACGCAACTCGCTGGTAGAAAGAAAGAAGGAAAGATAAGACGAACGCCACATCGGGTGGACAAGGTTTAGCGGTAACAATATGGGCGCTCAAACTCAAAGGTAAACTGTTTGATCCCGGCCCAAATCAACTAAAGTGTGTGTTGATTTGCTGCTGTGTGCGCGTCCGAGAGCCAAATGATGAGCTCGATGTTCCTCCTCAGCCTGGCTGGGTTTCTCCTGACGCTCCCGGTTCCTCGTTACCCTATAACGGAGGTGTCCAAACTGCGGCCCTGGGGCAAACCGCGGCCCGCGTTGGCTCAAAATGACAACGAGTATTACGGCAAAACGTCCACGACAAGCTTTTTGACGTGAGACGGGGCGAATATAAAGGTTATAAGCTTGATTGAAAGTGCAGGCTCAGTCGAAGCTCTCTGAAGGATTCATGTCAGTATTGTCCTTGTTTCAAAATGTGGCCTTTTTATGCTCTCCGCACCACAGATCTGGGGCCTCATTCATAAAGCAAGCGTAAGTGACAAAAATGCGACGTACGTGACTTTCTACGCAAAGTGCATGACCTATACAACGACAACGTGATAAGAAAATGCTCTGCACGGTCTCAAAATTCTTAAGTCAGCAAGTTACAGTTAAAGTCCGTTTCGTCCGTATGTACACGTTTAGATTTATAAATGAGACCCCTGACCTGTAACTTGTCCGCGATACAACAGGTTCATTGCCGTTTTTTACGTCGTCTCGAGTCTGAAAACCTGGCGTTAAACCAACGAGGCTGAATAAATGTGTTTCCCGTTTGAATGAAAGTGACATTTGCTGCTGTGAGGTCTGCGATGGGGGGCAAAAGAGGACAACGTTTGAAGCGCTGGTCATGAGGCGCGGCTGTGATTTCAATCTGAGCGGCGTCGTGTGTTTTTTCGGAGACGGCGGGTTGAAAGGAGGTCTGTACTCGCAATGCGCTCGCAAAAAGGACAAAAGCAGAGGCCAAACGCGCACAACGTCACATGGCTCGGATTTACTATTATTAACAGTGGACAAGACGGCGGTCGGTGTGTAACTGGTGTGGTTGTGGTTTGAATCCCGTTTGTGTTGTGTCCTTGGGCAAAAACGCGTCCACCGCAGCGCCGCCGTGTTTTGTCATCGTGATTTGTAGCCATGAGTGAAATGAGATGTGCTTTATTTGTGCCACGATGAAGAGAGCCCACTGTAGTCGGAAGGCAAAGTTCAAGAACAGCAGCAGAGCAGAATTATGCAATCCAAAATGAAGAAAAACTACAGTAAAAAAAAAACTTAAATCTAACAATGTAACAAGAGTATTATAATCTACAGGCGTTGGATGGTTTTGTTTTGGTGCTAAATGAACCAGCAGCCTACACGTCGCAATAGGGGGGATTCAACTGCTCTGACGTCAGTATAAAACACACCACAAGGAGGCGTTAAACTATAGTATACTGTAGATTATTTGGTCAATGTAAACGCAATATGCTCTAAAACGGCTTGGTGATAGAGGTCCATTGACTTCCTGTTCAGAACTGATAAGCTCCGCCTCTTCATCGTGATAAGCCCCGCCTTTTCATCGCGACAGTTCCCCGTGACCAGCAGCGCATGCATGTTTTGTCTTTGTCAACAGTAGCTACGTGACTTTTAATTTTTTTTGTCTTTACTTATGGCAAATGACAGGGGATGTGGGCGGGGATAGGGGGAAGGTGAAAACAGTCATTTTCTGAGCATGGATCGTTCTCAAACATGCAGAAATCGATGGGAAATACAACTTTGAGTAAGAGGATGATGAGGAAACGCAGATGTAATCAGATACATTGATTTGGTATCATACGCCCCCTTTGACGTATGAGTTTTCAGTCATACTGTTTTCTTTCTCTGATTCACAAACCCACGTGGCTGTGCGTAAAGTCACAGCACATTCCCACGTTGTGTCCAAAGCGCGTGCGTGTGTGCGTCCCGCTGTGCGCACGGACCCGCCCATTTCCCCCAGCTCTGCCTCGAGGTTCCTCTCCTCCTCCTCCTCCCAAAAAAAAAAAAAAGAGAGAAAAGCCCCCTCTTCCCCTTCCTCCCGTTGACATCCCCTTTTTACTGACGCACCTCTCGGCCAATCGGCTGCTGCGTCTGCGTGAGTCAGTCTGCGGCGTTCCAATGGAAACGGCAGCGCGAGGCGGGCACGAGGAGGAAGCAGCAGCAGAAGAACAGCAGAAGAAGCAGCAGAAGAAGCAGCAGAAGAAGCAGAAGAGGCAGTAAGGAGCAGAAGGAGCAGCAGAAAGAAGCAGAAGGAGCAGCAGAAGCGCACTCGGTTTGCGATTGACCATTTAAGACGCGCCCATCACTGCGAGCGCAAAACGAGCGCAAGACACGGGCGTGATGCAGCGGCAGCGGCCCGTCCTGGAGCCGTGTAGCCGCCAAGCCGGGGAGTGAGGAGGCGGAGGAGGAGGGGAGGAGGAGGAGGAGGAGGAGGAGAGGAGGAGGAGAGGAGGAGGAGAGAGGAGAGATGCAGCTGCGACGCGCACGGTGAACGCGTGGGCTCGCTCCAAAACCGCCGCGCCGCTCGGTGACGGACAGCTGCTGCTTTTGATTGCGTCCGCGATTGTATCCAAGCGACTGAAGCGACCGCCACGACCATGGAGAAGGAGCGGGATGTGCGTGCTTCTGTGGCCGGGGAAGGAGAAGGAGAAGCACCAGCAGCAGCTCCAGCAGCTCCAGCAGCACCAGCAGCAGCGGAGAAGAAGCGGCTGCTGAGCGCACAAATCTGTTTACTGCGCGTTTCTTTTTTTTCTTTTTTCTTTCTTTTTTTTTTTTTTTCATTTCTTTTTTTGCACCAACATTGTAGTCTTTTACGCAATGTTCTCTCCAAACAGGTGACCAAACAGGTGACCAAACAGGTGACCAAACACTTGTGATAACGCCTCTGCAGCACCTGTGTAAGTGGATTCCGTTGTTGCGCGGATGGCTCCGGGGTCTCCACGGGTCGTTTCTCGCGTTGTGCGCAGTGGGTTTTTTTTTGTAAATGTTTTATTCCGTCTCCAGAGGCTCAACGCGTTATCTCCCCGCGGACAGCTGCTAATTGGGCCCTATAATGTAGAGCCAACTCCGCCTTGCCATTCCCCCCTGGAGTGAATCGCGCCTTACATTGTTTTTGTATTCCCAAAGTGGATTAAGCCTAATTGTGTATTTTTCTTTTTCTTTTTTTGGATTTAAAAGGATGCTCCGCCTGCTGCTGCTGCTGCTGCAGCACGTTTTTAAACCACCAATGGGGAAAGCACTACACGGTCCCATCTTGGAGACTTCTACTGGTTTAAAAGGATCTATTTTTAGTTGTGGAAAGTTTGCTCAGAGTCGCGCCAGCAGAGGGAGTAGTGTGCGCAAAGTCCCTCAGCAAAATATCAAATAAAAGTGCTCAAAACAGTGTTAAAAATGTGATATCTAAACCCTATTTATATTTAAAGTGAACTGACTGAGGAACACGGTGAGGCTGTCGTCAGTGCGTGGTAGAGATTTGTACAACACTGTATTTATATTTGGCACAGTTTGGAACCGCTTGTATTTCTCATTTTAAACACTTTTTGTGAGCATTTATGACTACAAAAAAAAAGTTTTATGTATTTTTGATAGTTTTGCCTATTATACAGCTACTATTTTAACTTTGAAACGTGTTCCCAGTGAGCATATATTCCTCACTCCGCCTGTTGTGGCACAAAATGTTGATATCATGCAACTAGAATGTACTTTTAATGAAGTGTTCTTCGATTTGCAATCAAAAATGTTCACAGAAAGGATGACGTTTTGTTTCTGGAGGTCAGACAAGAGTTAAAACCTTCTGACTGCCTTTAAGTGGCACACAACAAACACCTTTAATCACCTGTAAATTGGCAAGTTTATTTGTTTAAAGTGCTTTTACAGAACAGGAAAAGATGCACTGAAATCACAAAACAAACACAAATCTGAATATAATCAGAAGAATAGAAAAGAAAAGAGAAAAGTGCAGAGAAAAACCCGCAGCTAAACTGAACTGAGGTCTGTCACACTTTGGATTACAGTTACTTGCTGGATATTTCATCATTTTACTCCCATTTGACACTTTGCATGGAGTCGCTCTGCTTCCAAACTTTTTTTCTCACCGGAGTGTAGTTTCTGCCACTACAATGTCCCGGTCCAATAGCGTGAGCCCTCCCGGAGTGGCACATCCCGGCCTGAGGGGAGGGACCGAGCACAAGTCCGCCTGGGCCGAGTCCGAGTCGGTGTCGAACGGCTGTCCACGTCCATACTCCTCCAGAGCTCCGCCGACGGCAGCAGCGGCCGCAGCGGCGACGACGCGCGCCATCATCACCAACAACAACAGCCGCTGGAGAGGAGACGACCATGAGGCGGACGCGGACCACCACCACCACCACCGAGCTCGCCCATCCACCACCACGGTCAGCCGGGTCAGCTTCCGATCCCGGTCCGCTTGGCAGGACCACGGCGAGCGGCAGCAGCAGAACCAGCAGAACCAGAACCAGTCTCCCAGACGCGAGCTGAGAGGCGCCAACAGCAAGTCCGTGGAGCTCCAGGAGCGCAGAGGAGCCGCCAGCAAGCCGCCGCCGCAGCAGCAGCAGCAGCCTCCTCCACCTCCTCTCTCCACCGGCAAGAGCGAGCCGGAGCAGGACGCGATGCCCGAGGTGGCGCGCGTGTCTCTGGTGGCGTGCTGCGCGAGCGTCCTGCACGTTTTCCGGTCCAAGAAGTTCCAGTCGGAGAAGTTGGAGCGGCTTTACCAGCGCTACTTCTTCCGCCTGAACCAGAGCAGCCTGACGATGCTCATGGCCGTGCTGGTGCTGCTCTTCACGGTCATGCTGGGCTTCCACTGCGCCGGGGGGGCCAACGTCACGTACGTGGTCGTGTTCTCCGTCGCGATCTTCCTCATTCTGGTGCTCATGGTGGTGTGCAATCGCAACGCGTTCCACCAGGACCACATGTGGATCGTGTGCTACGCGCTCATCCTGCTGGTGCTGCTGGTGCAGGTGATCGGCGTGCTGTTGGTGCAGCCCCGGAGCGCGTCGGAGGGAGTCTGGTGGACGGTGTTCTTCATTCACGTCATCTACACGCTGCTGCCGGTGAGGATGCGCGCGGCGGTGATCACGGGGCTCCTGCTGTCCGTCGTCCACGTGGTCGTGTCGTGGATGCTCAACGCCGCCGACAGCTACGTGTGGAAACAGGTAAGGCGCGCGCGGGGGTCTGGGAGAGGGGCGCGTGGAAGGTGCGGGATGGAATGGAGGTGGTAACGCGGCGTGGAAATGCAGGCTGGTGCGCGTTTGTTTGGGTTGGAGCTTTTACGCACGGTTTTTACGCACGGTTTTTACGCACGGTTTTTACGCACGGTTTTTACGCACGGTTTTTACGCACGGTTTTTACGCACGGTTTTTACGCACGGTTTTTACGCACGGTTTTTACGCACGGTTTTTTACGCACGGTTTTTACGCACGGTCTCTGTACTGTGGCAGCAAGTGGAAAGTAACAAGATACTTCTGCTCAATATCATGAATCAACTGACCCTAAATTACTACCAAATTGTACTTTTTTTGTAGTGATTTTTGTGATCATTTTTCCTCATTATCCTTCGTGTTTTTGTTCTAAAGTGTGGTTCATGTGGACAGAATAATCAGACAACCCAATAACTATAATTGATTGTGTGTGTGTTACATGCACAAGAGAAAATGTAACACAAAAAACTACATTTTTGGTGTTAATGTTGGATTTTGAAGAAAAAGTACCATAACTTTTGCCTTTGCCACATGAGTTTAGTTCTTTTTAGCTTATATCTCCTTGTCCAAACCTGCATAAGTCTTTATTATAGGTCAATTTTATTGCATTGGAATTGTATCTGACACTGGTTGGAGAAGAAATGTTTTCTCTAATATTGCCTTTTGCTTATAAGACGTATCTGTTCTTACCAACATGATTTTAATATCTTTACACCGATAATTGTGCTATTTTTTGTCCATTTTCTACCCATTGAAACATAAGACTGAACCATATGAACGTGTTTTTATTTGAACTGTTACTCGCTTTATACTTTCTGTGGCGTTCGTCAAACGTTCGAATTGAAGTAACATTTTCATTACGTCTGCGCGGAGGTATTTTATTACAATAACAAGCCGAGTTTGTCTTAATGGATCCTCCAACAAAGTGGAATGACCTCGCTTTAAACATTCTCTTGTATTTCGCGTGACTTATTAGTCGAATGCGGCGTGCTTACTGCAGAAAGCTGACACAGAGAAAATGTTATTGAATAAGTGTTTTGTTGCATGTGGCTCTAAATCCCCCCACAAGTACCGGGACTCATTGCTCTGTATTAGGTTTCTTAATGAAAGGACATAGCCAGAATACTTCAGTGGATAATGACTTCAAGATTATCTATTCTTAGCAATAAAGTCTGGGTCGCAGCTGCAAATAAAAGCAGGGCCACACACTGGGCCCTGTTGGAAACGGTGGGATTCATTGTCTCTCTAACAAACATTAAGATTTGTCTTCTTGAAATAAGGATTTTTAAACCTTCACTTGCATTTGAGATCCCGAATGAGGTTTTGTGTAACCGAGATCCGAAAGGCATAAAGTGCATAAAACGTGTTTTAGATTTGATACTTGAATTAAAAAAAAACAACAGACTTTTATAAATATGATGTAAGGCGAGGCGCGGCAGTTTTATTCCCACGGAGACGTAAAGATCTGCCCTGAAAGTGGCACCTCCACCTTTACTTTACTTTACGTCTTGGAAAATGAGGCCAATTACGCTAGAAAAGTCTCCGAAATGTCCTTGTTTTAGTCTTTTTTGTCTCTGTTAGGTTTAAGTCCATCTGTTTTGATATCACTGAAATTATTACGTTATTTCAGCAGAAAACCCAGTTGATTATTTCGACGATTATTTCGATGTACGTTGACACTTTTTTGAGACTTTTTATACACATTGTCAACCAAATAAAGGTCCAAAATGCTGATTACGAAAGAGAAAATGTAGGATTTAAGCGTCTGGCGTTGTGTGTTATTGATGGAACTCTTTACTTTTTGACATTTTGGTGAAATAATGCGGCCGTCTTTTGTTACCAAAGCGCTTTTGCTAAGTTTTTAGAGTCCAGATATAACGATTAACGACGCTCAAAACACAATTAAGGTGATTTCGTTGCATTTCTAGTATTTCCAGCCGCTTCATGATTCCCACCTCCACTCGCCGCCTATAAATAGAAGAGCTATTGAGTAAAACGGTGGCATTATTTTTAATACGGCTCAAGCTGACGTCAGTGCTTTTAGGGGATATTGTTTTTCGGTGCGCTGTTGTGGCCGAGCTGCACGTAAAAAAAAAGAATCCCAAATCCCCCCTCTGCTTTACGACACCTCTGCCGCGCTCACGGAAATGACCGCACTTTTCCGATGTTTGTGTTTTAAAGCTTCGTCGGAATTGCGTGGCGTTATTCGCGTTTCTCACTCCGTCTCGCGTTTCTGCCACCTTTTTTCCCTTCTTTCTTTTGCATCACCTGAAGTGCACTTTGCATTCATGACGATAACGCACCTGTCGAGCCCGACGGAGACCCCCCCCCGACGCCCGACAGAGTTTAAAGAAATAAATACAAATGTCTACGTAGAGTATAGTTTTCCATGACAAGTCGGGGATTTTTGGGCAGACTTTGCATCGTATTTTTCAAGTGGCACTCGAGCTGGCAAGTGATAGTATTTGTGTTACTGCGCGTTCAGAGGAATGAATTCTGCGTCCACATTTTGAGGTGCGAATGATGCAGAAGATTGGCAGCGTCTGACTGTTCCACCTGTGTTGATGGAGACGAAATTGGAAAAACTCAAAATGGCACCTTCTTTTCTTTTTTTTACAACCCACCAACTTAAAAAAAAAAAAAAAGAGAAAGGAAGGGGAGCAATGGACAGGGAGCAAGGGGAACATTCGATGTGTTGGAAGCAAGAAAAGTTTGGCAGACTGTTACGTCTAGACGACTGGGGTCAAGGCGTCTGCAGAGCGGGCCGCTCCTGTCGGGTGTTTGGCAGTGTCCGGAGGGGCTTCGGACCTGGTTTAGACCCCGGGTTTAGGCCGGGTTCAGAGCGCACAACGTTTGAGACGAGACGCAATTGGGCGCACTGCTGAATTAAAGCGGTACACAACGAGCTGTACAACACTACACTGTCCAAAATACTGTGTTTTCCAGCAAATGTCCAGGAATGTTGTAGGCCCCTCCCTCCATCTGAAATGAATGACCATCATGGCTGAATTTGATTTATTTCCTTTCTCTCTCTGGTCTGGTTTTCTTTCACTGTGTTTGTTCTCTCCGTTTTGAATTTGAAAAATAAATAATAATATTAAAAAAAAGAGAAAAGGGCACAAACCGTGTGGCTCTGCTGCGAAGTGGGATTACAGATCGGTTTGCTGACATTTCAAATCATATAAATCAGGGAAAATAATCAAAATCGACGCAGAGATTATCGGCCATCGGTGGCTCTCCGCTCATGTCGACCGAGGTCTAATTCCACCGACAATTTATTAAAGAGTACAAGTGAAAGGAAAGAGCCGGGATAATATTGCATACAAAGTGGATTTATGCTGAACTGGTCTCGGATCATACTGAGTTTCAACAGAATTTGCAGATATCGTGCTATAAATATAACATAAAAAGATTAAAACTGGATGTTCTAGTCAAAAAATAAAATTAAAATAACATATTGTGATTTTTTTTTAATTTTATTTGGACCACAGCAGCAGTGAATTTAATGCTTAAGCTTAACCTTTTCCTGCTATAATTTCTCTGTTACGTTGTCAGGCCGATTAATCGATGTGCAGATCATGTCTTTTATCAGTGACCCCGTCAGTGACCCCGTCAGTGACCCCGTCAGTGACCGTTCGTCCCGTCAGTGACCCCGTCAGTGACCCCGTCAGTGACCCGTCCCCAGAGCTTCGGGCTGGGCTTGGTCAGGACTACCGAAGCTGGAGGGTTTTGACTTATGGAACCCGCGACCTTCTCACTGCGAGGCGCGGAGGCTAACCACTCTGCCACCGCGCCAGTACATAATCGGCGTTTAGCGTGACGATGTCGATTATTGACACGTGACGGAACGGACGTGAAATCCTTGTAACAAACTGTAACAAACTGTTCAACGTTCTGAAATCAGCCGTTCTGAAGGCAAAGTGATGGAAACGGTACATTTCAGTGTACTTTTTGAAGTACAGCTTGAATAGTGGTGGAAGAAGTACTATATTCTGTTACTTCAGTAAAAGTACAGATAAGGAGCAAAAACATACTCAAGTAAAAGTCTTCAAAGTAAAAGTACTGTAGTAAATGTTAAATTTGAAAAGTATTGCAACATGTCCAACATAAAACAATGAATAATAAGTATAAATAAATACACAAAGACATAAAAGTAAATGAAATTAAATTAAATAAAATTAAATAAAATTAAATAAAAGTAAATAAAAGTAAATAAAATTAAATAAAAGTAAATAAAAGTAAATAAAATAAAATTAAAGTAAATTAAAGTAAATTAAAGTAAATTAAAGTAAATTAAAGTAAATTAAAGTAAATTAAAGTAGATTAAAGTAAATTAAATTAAATTAAATTAAAGTATGATCAAATAAGGGCATGCAAAAAAAAAAATCATGCAGACTTTTGATACTATTACAAAGTGACATGTGATTAATAATGGTCCTGATTTTTTTGCCTGTCACTTTCTCAATGTTTCCAGACTTTTTTGTCATGCTAAAAACTACTTAAAAACTTACTTTTGCTTCTACAGTTGTCACAGTTACACATTTTTAGTTCTACTGTGACCTGGATAATCACGGGTATGGATGAACTACTCACGGAAACGCCGCTGAAGTGTTTTAGACTCTTCAGACGTGTGTTTTCATCCACACTGCACAAACATGTGGACCCCTGTGAACATGCTAAGAATGTGCTGACCCCCGGAAACGGCCTTAATACTTTTCAATCCTCTCCCGACAAATTTTCTCTGCGGTTTCTTTTCTTTCTGCTAAACTAAGCAGGAAAGCCCACCCTCTAGTTTATGTTTCACTGACCCCTGCGTCGAGTTGTATATCTATTGTCATTTGGGTGTTGAAGTTGTGGTGTGGGAAAGGTTTTTGTATTTGTTCTTTCCTCGGTAGAATTGTTGTTTTTAAAGTAATGACGCTGTCCGGTTTACATACCAACATGTGAGCAATGTTTACTCGACATTCAGCTTATTTCTTCTGGCAAATCTATTGGAATATTGATATAAGGAGCCCTTGTATTTATAATTTAAAGGTGTGTTATGTGACGTGTCTGATTTGATATATAATAATATTACACAGTTTGACGTTAAACATGTTTAATCTTGCATTTGTTCAATTCCAGGTGTTTATTTTTCTCTAAAATACAGAATCTTTGTTAGTTTAGAAGTTTTATTGCCAGTGCCTAAAATAAAATATAATAAAATAAAATATTAAATTAAATTAAATTAAATCAATAAATCAATAAATATGAAAATAAGATAAAATAATATAAATCTATGATCAAATAAGGGCATGCAAGTAATATGTGCTTAAATACAAAAATATACATAAGAAGATCAGAGCAACAGTGCAAACTAATAGTGCAAACAGATGAAATATCGTTGACATGAGTTATTAACGTGACATGTGATAATAAAGTGTTCACGAGTCCAACGGCAGAGGGAAAGAGACTGTTCTCGAGGGCTCAAGTTATAGTCCATGACCAGGGTGAGAAGGGTCAGCTGAAAGAGGGTGATTTTGTTTTGACAGATGAAGAATGGGAGCATGCTTGTACGTCTTGATGGAGGACCACAAAATACCATGTTTGGAGGGAGTTCTGCTGGTTCTTACACGTTTTTCCATAACACCATGTCAAAGTGCCCGTTATTCACAATGAAATGATCACTTGTGTAGAAATCAAAAAAGCGCTCCAAACTGTTTTTGACATGGCCGTCCCACTTCAGAACTATGTCTTTGGGCCTCAAAACTCCTGTTATGGACACAATAAATGGATACCGCTGGAACATACTTCTGGCCACATTGAGAATGGGTCACAAAAAAATTGAATGACACAAACTGAACCGACGATCAAGGACTGGACTTCATAATTCCTTCATCAGTGACGTTCAAAAAGTGGAGAAAATTACATTCGGAATTCTAAACATGAACATTTACAAATCTGACAGACTTTTGACTGAATGGACTAAATACGCTGCACTACGTATTTAGGACTTTGTAAATAGTTTGAACGCTCTCGGGGTCTTGTTCCTCTCTGGTGCTTGGGAAAGAAATCTGTTTACTCTTGTAGAATAGTGTCAGTTATTACTATTTTGTATTTATGATATTGACGTCCGTAATCTACCAAAATATTGATAAAGATTCAATTCAATTCAATTTATTTTTGTAACGCCCCAAATCACAACAGTAGTGGTCTCGAGGGGCTACAGTGGAAAAAACAGTATAAACAATGTTCATAGGGACTTGGTAATGTCCCAGCGTCCTGTGTCCTTAGACAGATGTCCCAAGCTCCACTGTCCTTAGACCTTCCTTCTCAGCCAGGAAAAACTACCAAACCTCTTTGGGAAAAAGTAGAAACCTGTAGGAGTTCCACAGTGAAGGAGAGATCCGACTCCCTCGGACGGACAGGCGGACACGCCGTCAATTTGCAGATTTCACGTGGAGCTAGACCCACTCAGGAGGAGAACCAATTCTTCGAGGCGATGAAGAACCGTTCATATGGAGTAGAGACCGTTT
This sequence comes from Chaenogobius annularis, assembly GCA_015082035.1. Classification (NCBI taxonomy): domain Eukaryota; kingdom Metazoa; phylum Chordata; class Actinopteri; order Gobiiformes; family Gobiidae; genus Chaenogobius; species Chaenogobius annularis. Next base: position 443,383 of record BJKM01000387.1, read on the forward strand.
TCTCCAGGCAGTTGAGGAACATCTGGATCCACAGGTCCTCGATGTGCTCCACTCCCGTCGGGGAAGTGGGAGAAGAAGGAAAAGTGATGAACAAATTGCCAGTGAAATTAGATATTAAATATTGTTTGATAGAAAAGTAGTAGGAAACAGAGGATAGTGCTCAAGCTGCCATACTTCCCCCAGTATAGTTGCTCCTCGGGCAGCGGAGCTGGGAACTGTAGGGTTCTTATTTCTGTTCCTAACTGGCCTGACCATAAGCCATTTCAAAGAGGAACGTTTTAAGCCTGGTCTTAAATGAAGAGACTGTGTCGGAGACTGTGTCGGAGACTGTGTCGGAGACTGTGTCGGCCTCTTTAACATGGACAGGAAGCCGATTCCACAACACAGGAGCTTGGGAGCTAAACGCTCTACCTCCTACTGTTGCTTTTTAGAGACTCTTGGGACCACCAGAAGTCCAGCATTTTGAGAGCGAAGTGCTCTGTTTGGATGATAAGGTCCTATAGCCTCTTTGAGGTCGGATGGGGCCAGGTCATTTATGGCTTTGTAAGTCAGGGGGAGGAGTTTGAATTTGATTCTAAACTCTACAAGGAGTCAGTGAAGAGACTCGAGCACCGGCGTCATTTTGTCGGAGTTTTTAGGAGTTAGAGTTTTTAGGACACGCTGCGAGCAACCACCAATTTATCTCTGATTGTTTTTATTTTATTGTTAAAAAATAGAAGAAAATCATCAGAGCTGAGAGTAGCTTGGGAGTGACGGCTCTACTGCGCTGTGACAGTTTGTTAGCCTGGCTACAGGCCCCCCCCCGCCGTACAGTAGTGTCGTGGTGAAAACGAGACCGCCGCGAGCCGTCTGCAGTCGAACTACAACGCGTTTCATGCATTTCGGTGCCGGTCAGCAGTTGCCAGTCGTCGCTAGTATTGCTATGGCGACAAAAAGCGCCGCTGTGAACTCATTGCAGTGGAAATCAGTCGCCAACAGCGCCTTCCAGTAATTGCGCCGCGTCTCCATTTGAGTGCGCTCTCACTGCCGGAGGACGACAGAAAACAGGCGGCTCCATATTGGGTCTTAAAACGCCGCCGCTTGATGTAACTCGCTTTTCTCGAGGGGTCTGTTTTTCATTGAAATAATCTAATCCAGATTTTCCCATACGGTCAAATGCAGACTCTGCGGTATATGAGTTGTTGTTGGTGGTTTATTTTTATTTTTTTTATCAGTTTATCACAACCCGACTCCAATTTTACAACGTGCTCTAAACAAACCCAAAAATGTCTCAGGAAATGAAGAGTTTGAGCCGTTTTACCACATTTACAACACATTTACAGCCAAAACGTACTAGTTTTAATAGCAGTTTGAGGCACATTTACATTCTTTATAGATATTTAGTATATATATATGACTTTTGAGTGTCCCGATAACGATATTCAAACGATATTGTGTCAGTCCAACGGAAAAACATGTCTTTAAATGCATAAAATGAGGTTTAATTATGAGATATATATAGATATTTATTTACAAATTTGATGGATAGAAAGAAATAAAAAACGAATAAAATAACAATAATGCTCTATTTTTATTGCTTTTTTGTATGGGTGTGTTTCTTCTATTAGGGGTGCGATATTGACAAAAATGCATCTCTCGATAAACGATATTCAGACGATATTGTGTCAGTCCAACGGAAAAACATGTCTTTAAACGCATAAGATGAGGTTTAATTATCAGACAAATGAGGATTGTCTAAAATGAATCATATAAAAATAGCATCACCGTGTACTCTTATGTCACGGTTTCCAACAAAGCTCTGTTTTGTTGCATTGCTTTTCACAATAATTGAATAAATAGTTGACAAAAATTGACACGACATCATCTACATTTCCATATATTTCCCACCACTAGTTGCTATTTTTACGTCTTGGATATTTCATTGGAGCTGCTGCTACTGACTTGACCTGTGGGGCGCGTTTCATAAACCAGGAAAGTTACACGGTGCTCCTTTTTTTTTCACTCTGCATTGGTGTTCTGGAGAGACACGCCTGTTTTGACTTACAAAATGTTCTCTTTTCTTGTTCTCTCTTCCCGTTCCGCGCAAACCCCCCCCAGAACGCTTTAAAACCTTCGGCGAACATGTGCCGCGAAGCCACAAAAACCTTCCTCTTCGGCTCCGAACTATGTCCGTCCGCGAGCGATTCCCTGGTCATTTCCTGCGCGCGTTGCGTCTCTTTCCTGGGGGCAGCCTCGTTCCTGGCAATAGCCCCTTTTTCCTCGTCACGTCCAATAAGAGAAGTCTCCCGAGGACGCCGGCAAATGGGGACCCGTATGCCGTCCCGCCCGCTTGGCGGGCCGCGCTCCGGGCGTAACCAGGGTTTTCCGTCCTTGGCGGGTACTTCTTAATTGAATCGGGCGAGCAGATGTCCGCGCGGCGTGGTCACATGGTCTTTTTACCCCGAGCCCACCCCCCCCCCGAGCCCACCCCTTTTTTTCCCCGCTGATCTGATTGCGATGTGTTTTTAATTTGGACGTGAGCGCTCCAGTACGTGCGGTTTCCATGGAGTCAATTTAATCCAGGCCTAAAAGGATAAACAACTTTGGGAAGCGCTGTCGTATCCTATTGTCACATGAACGCACCGGCGCTCAGACGAGTCGCCGGTGATGTCACCGGTGATGTCACCATTTCACGATTATTGCGATTTATCCAGATTAACGTCGCGATTTAACGATTCTTGGCGATTGTTTACGTCACGACCGAAACGAGAACAGAATCCCGAATTTCTGAATGATCCATTTTGACATAAACGGCAGTATAATAAAAATAATAAAAGCACTTTACATTTAGGTTTACTTTTTGAGGGAAGTCTGTTTCGTCACATTTCTTTTAATTTAACAAAACAAAAAAACAAAAAAGACCTAATTTATTTCGGAAAATGTCACTTTTCTATAAATCTAACAAAACAAAATGCAAATGTTCTTCTAAAAATGTCACGATTATAGTTGTTTTAGTCTTTACCATTACATTGTGACCTAAATCATCACGATGATCGATTTTAACCTGATAATCTTCGATCAATTATCGTTAAATACAATCTTTTTTGGGCTTGAATGTTTGTCGAATGTGCGTTTTACTTTCTTTTCTTATTTCTTTACTATAAGATTTGACCTGTTGAGTGTCAAATAATAATTACAGACACTAAGTATGTTTTCTTCATCTCTTTGCGTTGCAGAGTATTTTTAACAATACTACAGCTCCAGTTTACTGGGTTATTGAAATGATTGTTTTAAAGGTTCTCCTGTTTTTCTAATTCGGACTCAGTTTGGACGTGTAGAACCGGTGGTAAATATGTATCATAGTTTTTACTTCCGTTAAGTTGCAGTTTGTGAAGAAATTTTGAAAAAAAAGTGTTTAAAAATGACAGGAAGTAGAGCTAAAACTGAATCCCTCTGTGATGTCATCAGCGTGCGCCGTGCCGTTGAATACACAGAGTTTACACGTGACTGACACTCTCTTGTGACAGTTTAAACGATCGTTTGAGATGAAATCAAGGTGTTCTGTGGTGTTATTGTTTGTCAAATCAAAAACTGTCGTGCCGTTCATATGGATTTTGGCTCTTGTTTACAGTCTGGTTGCTAGGTAACGGTTGTGGAGCCACACAGTTACATTCAGCCCAGAAATCTCATCATCTCATTCATTTCTTAGAACGTTTCAAAATGCATGTGCTTTCGGTAACTTTTCTGGTGAAGCGGTCGCCACCTGCTCGTCTCCATGGAGATTTTATTGTCGGGCTGCAACAAGTTACCCGATTAATCGCAACTAATCGGTTACGTCAAGGTCATGCCCGAAGAGCTGTACACAGTTACACATACAAGCGGAAATAAAAACACACAGGGAGTAAAACGTGAAGGGACGGCTCGAACTGTGGAAAAACTGTGTGGAAAAATTGGTTTTCAGTGAATTTAGAGATTGGGCCGATATTCAAATAATCGTCAAATAATTTAGTAATCGAATAATCGTTAACTGGTCAATAAATGGGTTCCAAAACATGCCATAGAAGACGTTTTATGACCGAAATTGAGCCGCGATTGCCTGAAAATGACAGGGGAAATGTGTGAATTCGGTGTATTTAACGGCGTCGACTGACCGATTAATCGAAAGAATAATCGGGGAAAAACGAATCGATCGTCGGAAAGGACCGTTTGTCGCGGCCCTGCTTCGTCGCGTTGCCCAGGAGGACGTTCTACCGCGCGGCATTGAACTTGTCCATCTGCGCGAGGAGACAAACGGGGCCGACGCCAGGCCAAGTTACGGGTCAGATCTATGCACCCGCGCACCGTAAGATGGCACCACGTTCAGTGGCAGTTTTTGAACAGTAAAACACTTGTCATTAACACAAATGTTGAGTCATCTATTGTGGAACCTTCTTGGTGACGATGTCATCTCGAGCAGGTGGCGTTCCCTCGTCCAGGAAAGTTCCGTAGTGCAGCTTTAAAATGGCTTCACTGAAGAGGGTTGTTTATGGTCCAACCTGGTGAAAGCGAAGCCTCGTCGCCGGAGCCAAAATAACTTCTCTCGCTTCAGCGGTAACTTGGCAACACTTTTATTCCTCAAACACCACGAGCCGCTCTCTCTCTCTGTCTCTCTGTCTCTCTCTCTCTCCTCTCTCTCCCTCTCTGTCTCTCTCGCTCTCTCTCTCTCTCTCTCTCTGTCTCTCTGTCTCTCTGTCTCTCTCGCTCTCTCTCGTCTGTCTCGCTCTCTCTCTGTCTCCGCTCTCTCTGTCTCTCTCTGTCTCTCTCTGTCTCTCTGTCTCTCTGTTCTCTCTCTCTGTCTCTCTCTGTCTCTGCTCTGTCTCTCTGTCTCTCTCTGTGTCTCTCTCTCTCTCTCTCTCTCTCTCTCTCTCTCTGTCTCTCTCTCTGTCTCTCTGTCTGTCTCTCTGTCTCTCTCTCTGTCTGTCTCTCTGTCTCTCTGTCTCTCTCTCTCTCTCTTCTCTCTTCTCTTGTCTCTCTCTCTGTCTCTCCTCTCTCTCTCTCTGTCTCTCTCTGTCTGTCTCTCTGTCTCTCTCTCTCTCTGTCTCTCTCTGTCTCTCTGTCTCTCTGTCTCTCTGTCTCTCTCTCTCTCTCTCTCTCTCTGTCTCTCTGTCTCTCTCTCTCTCTCTGCTCTCTCTCTCCTCTCTCTCTCATCTCTACTCTTTCCTCTAATGTCGTCTCTCTCAACACTCCTCTTTCTTGCCCTCCTCTTCCTCCCCTCATCGCTCTCCTAACCCACCTCACCTCTTTCTACTCTCTCTGTCACACTCTCTCCCCTCTCAGGCCTCTCTCTCTCTCCCCCCTTCTGTTTCTTTCTTTTTTACTCCCTCCCCTCTTTCTCTCCCTCTTTTTCTCTTCTTTCTTTTTTCTTTCTCTTTTCTCTCGTCCATTTCTCCCCCTCTCTGTCTCTCTGTTCTCGCTCTCCTTCTCTTTTATCTCTGTCTCTCTCTTTTTGTCTGTTTTTGTCTCTCTCCCTCTTTCTCCCTTTTCTCTTTCTCCCTTTTCTCTTTCTCCCTCTTTCTGTCTCTCTCTCCCCCTTTCTCTTTTCTCTCTTTCTCCCTCTCTGTTCTCTCTCGCCTTCTCTGTCTTGTCTTTTCTCTCCGTTTCCGTTTTTTTGTCTCTCTCCCTCTGTCTCCCTTTCACCCTCTGTTCTCGCTCTCCTTCTCTCTCTCTGTTTCTCTTTCTCTCTCTGTTCTCGCTCTCCTTCTCTTTTCTCTTGCCTTTCTCTCTTTCTCCCTCTCTGTTCTCTTTCTCCCTCTTTCTGTCTCTCTCTCCCCCTTTCTCTTTTCTCCCTTTCTCTCTCTCTGTTCTCCCTCTCTGTTCTCTCTCTCCTTCTCTTTTCTCTGTTCTCCCTCTCTGTTCTCTCTCTTCTTCTCTCTTCTCTGTCTCTCTCTCTCTGTTTCTCTCTTTCTCTCTCTCTCTGTTCTCTCTCGCCTTCTCTGTCTTGTCTTTTCTCTCTGTCTCTGTTTTTTGTCTCTCTCCCTCTTTCTCTCTTTCTCCCTCTCTGTTCTCGCTCTCCTTCTTTTTCGCTCTCACAGCCCCCCCTTCACCCGCCCCTTGACCCGCCCCTTCCCCCGCCCCTCCAGCCGCTCTTGTTTAAACGACTTGTATACGCGCTCTGTCGACGCTCGTACCTGGTTTATGCGCAAAATTCCACGTGACGTTATTAATAATGGTGGAAATCCCTGGACTTCCATATTTAGTCGTCTGCCATGGTTTTTTTGGGGGGGGGTTTTGGCAGGGAACAAACGCTCTTCGCCGTGTGGGGGGGAAAAGGTTGGACGGGGATGAAATTTCGAATGAATAATGTCCAGATCATCGTTTGGACCCAGCAGTCTTTTGGGGGTTTATTGTATTCGTTTGTTTATTTGACGGCGACAGAACAGAAAAACATTGTTGCTATGACCGGTTTGTGTGCCATTTTCAGTAGTTTTGGGTCGATATGTATGGCAGATTTTCATAGTTTTCCCTAAAATACATTGTTTGAAATACAACAAAGTGATACAGTGAAAATAACACATATAGAAATGTTTTGTTGACAGCCACAACTCTGTTTTTAGCAGTTAGTCGAACTATAATGGGGATTTAAAGGGGACGTACAGTACAAAGCAAAGTCAACTTTACTAAGATTTTAAACTGGTTACCATGGTGTTTTCAAAGTTTCATTTAATTTTTTCTTTTTTTAAATAATAAACATAAAACTTGGAATATTACATATACAGAACACAACCAGAGAGCGAAAAGTAGACCTCAACTAAACATCAAAAACAAAATCACGCCATATTTAATTATATATATATATATATTTTTAAATGTCTATTAAAATGGCAGTTTGTGTCTTTGTTATGGCCTTTTTTATACCACCCAAAGTACGGTCCGAATGTATCCATTTATTGTCCATGGCAGGAGTTGTGAGGCCCAAGCACACAGGTCTAAAATGTGTCAAAAACAGTCTGCAGTGCACTGTCAATCAAAGTTGTATTTTGATTGATTCTTGCATGTATGTATTACTAAGTACCTGAAAAAATAAAGTGCCCCCTACAGGTCGGACGACTCATTGAACTAAAAAGATTTAAAAAAAAAAAAAAAAAAAAAAAATTGCTATAAAAATGTAATCTCAAAATTGTTTATCTATAAAAATGTAATCTCAAAATTGGTTTATCATTTCACTTCCTGTTTGTAATTCACACTAGGAAATTACCCAGCAAACACTTCTTTTGTGTAATTTATGCATACACTTTGACTGCAATGCTTGTCCCTGGTGTGATGTCACTTCCTGTCGACTTTTCTCCACAAATACTTACTCGATTGGTGTCAAACTATCATGTATATGTACAACAGGCATAAATACACCAAATAAAGTCAACATTTAAAAATCGTAGAAACCCGTCGTACGCACTTTTAGCCTGAAAACCTGGTCCCCACGACAACAAAAAACTCCAAAAAGGACAAAGTCTTAAATAAGTTTTGCGTTTGTATTTCAGACACTCTCAAATGTTCATAAAAAGTGTGTCGAAACCAAAAACGTCTGCAGCGTTGGAGCCTAATCTTGACATACGTCCGGCGTCACATTTCTGCATCTCATGTTTAATTCACGACTCGCAGCTGCTCCCCAGATGTTCCCCCCCGATCTCTGAGAACGCTTTTCAGAACGTGAGAACTTCCTAACGCGTTTTCATTGGCTCATTTACAACAGATGGACGCAAAAGAAATCCACCCTCCGCGTGGGATTCTGCCCGCCGCTCGTTCTTTTTCTACAAATGTGTGTGTAATTGAAGGAAATTAACTGGAACACGCTGCTTTAATAACGACGAAAGCTGCGCATTTTTGGACGTCAGAATAAGCCGAGGGTAAACCAGGGCAGGTGTTTGAAATAAGGTTATGCTGGAAATATTAAGTATTTTTTTTGCACACGTTAACGAGGGGGTTAAATCCATACGTTTTGAAAAAGTCATTAATGTTACAGATTTTTGGCCATTTTGCTCTACATTGCAAAAGTAAGGCTTGAACAAAAATGTATATCTCAAAATTTTATCCCAATCTTCATACGATGCCGTGTCAATGCAACAGAAATGTGATCAAATGTGCCTTTGTAAACGTATTAGTTCAGTTCAAATGTGAAATATCTCCTTATATCTTTATTTAAAAGTTCACAACATCATTTTTTTTTACAGCACTGTAAACGATATACTCAACATTCAAATTTTGCGTATCTTCAGAACCACATTTACAGTATTATTTCGCACATTTGATAGATTGCCTCTTCGCAGCTCTTGTTGTTGGCAAAACTCCGCTCTGGCCTCTGAAAGTTGAGAAAAGCCCTGGTAAACTCTGAACGGTGAATAATTTGGACGCTACGAATGCGGCAAACGGTTTGAAATGAACTTGTTTTTCACACTTCCAAAATCATGTCCACGTTTGCTTGGTTCGCTTCTTTCTGGTCTTGCCCTGTTTGTTTTGGTTGTTTTTTAAATTTAAAATAAACTACCTCATCTGCTTTTCTTCGTCTCATGTTATTGCTTTGCCTGGAATGTTCCACAGTGACCATTAAATGTATCTATCAGCTTTTATTTGTCTTATCGCAAAAAAACATTAGTGATATCACCTGCTTTTCTTCATATACGTTTCATGTTATATTGTGGAACATTTCAGGCAATTGCAACATCTCCGTGGAGACAAGAGGACCCTCCACCAGAGGTCATTACTTATTTAAATAAGCTTTATATTGAAAGTATTTGACCCATTTCTTGGAGTATTTATCTGCATTTTAACTACTGTGAAAAGGCAAAACTTAGAAGCTCATTTTACATTTCACATGGTAAAATGAATGATAGAGACATTTAAAAACGGTATAAATACTTAAATAAAATAAATAAAAATAAATAAAAATAAATAAAATCTATTAAATCTATTAAATCTATTTAATAAATACATTGAATAAATTGAATAAATACATTAATAAGAATTAATAATAATAATAATAATAATAAAGAAAATAAACAAAACACATTGGAAACATTGGTGTTCAGTTTTTTCTTTTTTCTTGTCAGTTTTTTCTTTCACTGTATCAATGTTTGTTTTTAATGTATTGCTGTTATGTTATTTTTTGTTATTTTATCGTCGTTAATTAAAAAACAAAAGAACAACACACAAACAGCATTTCTGTGCGGTCGAACACTCTGACATTGCCACCGTTATTGCCTCGTTTAGTTTGGATTTGAACCGTTTGTCGTGGTGTTTCAGCCGCTTCTGTTCGGCTTTATCCGTCTCGAGGTCTGCGTTGGCCCGGAGTTTGGACTTCCAGGCTCCGCCGTCGAAAAACAGATTAGTATTAAACGTCATGACGCTGCTCGCTTTATCAGAAAAGTGGAGCTAACGACGCGGACCAGACACTCGAGTCGCACACAGCTTTCATGGTACAGTTTGTGGAGAAAGATGTGACAAAACCTGGACGAATGACTGCATACGACCTAGAATAAAGTACTTGTATGCAGATGATGAATATATATACATTTTATTTTATTTGTTTATATAGATTTTTTTTTCATTTTTCAAAATAAAGAAAAAGCCATTTAAAAAAAACCAAAAAAACAGGAACAGAGGTATTTTTCTTCTGTTCCTGTTTTTTTGTAATACATTAAAAAAAAAAAAATTGTAAAAAATAAGGCATAAAAAAAAAAAAGATGTCCCATTCAGTCCAGTTTCTGTTAAATTTGTTGAGTCATCCATTTTTTGTGATGGCCAGAGGATGACGAATATTTTGAATCACTTCTAAATCGAATCGCAAGTGGATTTTCACTTTTTCAAACAAAACTGTCCATTTAAAACTGCCAATGAATTCAAGTCAAACTAATGTTCTCCAAAGACACTCCAGTGACTCAAGAAATGTATCTAGTCTTACACTCGATGGTAATATGAGTGAACAAGTACCCTAGTAAAAATACTTCTGGATTTATGCTAAACTCTCCTTCAACACGTACAAATACTGACAAATCATCTTAAAGCCAGATCGTCGTTCTTCTTCAGAAACAAAACATGTTTTCCTCTTAATTGTAGAAAACAGTTTTAATCCAGGCTTCGTTTGTCTCAGTTCTGGATTATGATGACATTATATATACGCTTTCATACGGCAACAAGCTCTGAACTCAGTCTATCACTCAGCTCCAAGGTCCAGCTCTAAGGTCCAGCTCTAAGGTCCAGCTCTAAGGTCCAGCTCTGAGTCCAGCTCTGAGGTCCAGCTCTGAGGTCCAGCTCTGAGGTCCAGCTCTGAGGTCAGCTCGAGTCCAGTGCCGAGGTCCAGCTCCGAGGTCCGCTCCGAGTCAGCTCCGAGTCCAGCTCCGAGGTCCAGCTCGAGGTCCAGCTCCAGGTTTCAGCTCCAAGGTTCAATAGTGATTCCTCTGCCGCTGTAATCGCCATGGTGAGAGCTCATGTCATCTCGCACATCAAAATGAATCGGAATCACGAGCTGAGGGGGCATTTTCCCACCCGTAATTCCCGCAGCCCATGAAGGCGGCACCAGCCCGTTCCACACTCACTGCGTCAGCGACTGTGTTTGGGAATGGTTCTGTCTCACGGCCTCCTCGCTGACGTTCCTTCATGATCTAACTCTGTTTTAATCTGATAATGATCTCTGTCTTTTGCTGCGGTTAATGTTGGATTGAAACGGTTTGAACCCCAGGACGCTTTCCACGGACACACGTTGTGAACGAGTTTCCCTTTGATGCCCGATTAGACTCATGACGTCAGCAAGAGTCCTGTGGGGGAAAAGTACATTCTGAAAGATTAGCAGCAGTAAAAACAAAACACAATTCAGTTTTGAGAAGAAGCCAAGTCATCAATGAGAAACGCAGTGTTGATGTCTCTGCAAGAATCAAGCCGACTGCCAATAATATAGCATTCATTATTCATCCAGTTTTGGGTTGAAACGGGCCGTGTTCCTGAGCCTTCAGTGGATGTGTATTTCACTGTGTGGTTAGCAAATTATATTGTTTAATTCTTGTGTAAAAGCTTTGAGGAAACATACAAAATGGCTTATTTGCGATGGCTCTCTTAATGCATTTTCCATTTGGTCATAAAATGGCATACTTCAGACAGATAAGATCAGCCGCACCTGTTGCTTCATCTGCTTTTCACTGTCGCAGTTCGAGGCAAATGCGGTTGTGATTTTGGGAGTTCTAAAAATACGTTTCTTTTGAATTTATTTGAATTGAATGGACTTGTTTGGGATTCTGGAGGAGCTGAAGATGAGCCTGACGGGCCTCGGTCCCTCTATCAGCAAATGGATCTGAAACAGTCCTGAGTCAGGTCTGGTTCAGTCCTGGTTCAGTCCTGGTTCAGTCCTCTGGTTCAGCCCTGGTTCAGCCCTGGTTCAGTCACTGGTTCAGCCCTGCTTCAGTCACTGGTTTAACAGTCCTGGTTCAGACCCTGGTTCAGACCCTGGTTCAGTCACTGGTTCAGTCACTGGTTCAGACCCGGTTCAGTCACTGTTCAGACCCGGTTCAGTCACTGTTCAGCCCGTTCAGTACTGTTCAGACCCGGTTCAGTCACTGTTCAGACCCGGTTCAGTCCCGCCGGTTAGTCCCGGTTCAGTCCGGTTCAGTCCGGTTCAGTCCGGTTCAGACCCGGTTCAGACCTGGTTCAGTCCCTGGTTCATTCCCTGTTCATTCCCTGGTTCATTCCCTGGTTCATTCCTGGTTCAGACACCCGGTTCAGTCACCGGTTCAGACCCGGTTCAGTCCTGTTCAGTCACTGTTCAGACCCGGTTCAGACCGGTTCAGACCCGGTTCAGTACTGTTCAGCCCCGGTTCAGTCACTGTTCAGACCCGGTTCAGTCACTGTTCAGACCCGGTTCAGTCCCGGTCCAGTCCCGGTCCAGTCCCAGTTCAGTCCGTGGGGGTTGATCCCTGCTTCTCGGTTCTTCTCCTCGAGGTTTCTACATTTTCGCTGTGTTTTTTTTGTCCCTTTTTCCTGCAGAATGTCTAAGATCATGTGACGCTCTGGGACCACCCTTATGGGACAAATGACAGGGGCCCAGTGGTGCCCTCCATGTGCTTCATTACTTCAAACTTTGCTTAATTTACTTCTATATTATTGACCAATGAGCGTTTCATTACTTTCTGCTGGTGAAATCGACTAAACTGCCGCTGTGAACTTGGGCTTTACACAAATCCATCGAATTTGAACATGAGCGCGTCCACAGCACATGTGCAGGTTAAAGCGCCGCCCAAGCTTGCCAATCATCATAAAAGTACCGCGTGACCCATTTTCCGTATAATTACGCGCGCGCTCTGCACTCCGCCCAGCGTGAGGCCTCGCTGTAGTGTCTGCCTGCTGTCGTCGTGCGCGAGCCAGTTTCCATAGAGCCGTGGAGTGCGAAGGCGGAGCTGGAGCGGTGCATGCTGGGGCCGTATGTCTCCTCTTCATATGCTAAATGTCCCTGGAAGATCGAGAAGATAATTACAGTCGTTTCAGTGAACGTGCGGCTTGTCTTGTGTCCACCGTGGATTGTTTTTGTCGCCCTCGTCGCTTCCTATTTAGTTGAAGATTTTGATGAATAAGAAATCCGTTACTGCAGAATGGAACTCAAGAACGTCCTCTAACGAGCCTCTTCAAACGAGTAAAAGTAAAGGAATTAATGCATAAGTTATTGGAAAAGTGTAAAAGAGGGAACTACATAGACCATGATCCTTTGCTCCATTTCAGTGAGAGTAACATGAAGGAAGTACAGTTATTACCTCAGAGTTTTAAGTTGTGCGTTAGACCATTAGAAAGACGAGACAATAACAACAGAAATGAACATAAACAACATTTTGTTTTGTTATATTGTAAAGTTAAAAGAAAAATTGACATTTTTTGCGCTTTCAATCATGTTCCAACATTGTTCTTCATCAAAAACAACCCTGGAGTAGCATTTAGCTTCATTTATGCTAGTTTGTTGAATCCTGGTTAGAAAGTTCTCTCCCCTCCGAGCGTCAACAACACTCTGTTCTGAATCTCCTCGATAAATGACGTTTCCTCCGTCTGTGACGTTTCCTCCGTCTGTGACCTTTGCTCCGTCTGTGACCTTTGCTCCATCTGTGGCATTTGCTCCATCTGTGGCATTTGCTCCATCTGTGGCATTTGCTCCATCTGTGACCTTTTCTCCATCCATCTGTGACCTTTTCTCCGTCTGTGACCTTTTCTCCATCCATCTGTGACCTTTTCTCCGTCTGTGGCATTTGCTCCGTCTGTGGCATTTGCTCCGTCTGTGGCATTTGCTCCGTCCGTGGCATTTGCTCCGTCTGTGGCATTTGCTCCATCTGTGACCTTTTCTCCATCTGTGACCTTTTCTCCATCCATCTGTGACCTTTTCTCCATCTGTGACCTTTTCTCCATCTGTGACCTTTTCTCCGTCTGTGGCATTTGCTCCATCTGTGACCTTTTCTCCGTCTGTGACCTTTTCTCCGTCTGTGACCTTTTCTCCGTCTGTGACCGTTCGGTGCATTTTTTCCCGTCTGATCACGATCTTTACAACTGCGTGGCTACATCAGGAAGTCTGAGGCTAGTTTAAACTCGTGTCATTCCCTCTGCAGCCAGTAGATGGGGCCAAATCTCAGTTACTCAGGTGTTTCCTAAAGCTATGACAAACGCATATTGTTTTTTGTAAAAGTGTATATATATATATTTTTTGTTTTTGAACATAAGATGCCAAAGTAAAGGAACTCACGATCATGTTAAAAGGCTGGTAACAATACAAATAATGCATAATATTTGTCCTTTAAAACCTTAAACTTATATTTATTGTACACCAAAATGTCTAGCGCGTCCATAACACCAATCCTACTTGGATAAAGAGTTTTATGCGATACAGACTATTTTATAACAGAAACTATCACTATATTTTTCAGAGGTTACTGAGGTCACATGAAATATTTATAGCTTCTGTCGGCTTTCGCTCAGATTGTTGCGTTCATATTTCATCAGTGAAGCTCAGTGCTGCTTGATACGATATTCCGTCTAAAGCGCGTTATCTGCGGCTGGGAAAATGCGTGGAAATGTGCAGAGTTTGGATTTCTCGAACTCCCGACTTGTGAATTCGCACAGGAACACTCGCACATCTCGCCAAATCCTTCACGGAAACGCGGGGCAACGTTTCAGAACTCCGCGTTTATTCGAGCGAGACAATACAACATGAGTACAACACACGTTTAACATTCGACAGGTCAAATATTGATAGTTCTTGTACTATTTACCTTTTAGTTCCTCCGTTCTGCTGTAGTTTTAAATGCTCTGTGATGCTAATGTTGCTAGCTAACGTCAACACTTTGCTAACGTCAACCCTTTGCTAACGTCAACCCTTTGCTAACGTCAACCCTTTGCTAACGTCAACCCTTTGCTAACGTCAACACTTTGCTAACGTCAACCCGGGGTTGAGCTAACGTCAACCCGGGGTTGAGCTAACGTCAACCCGGGGCTAACGTCAACCCGGGGCTAACGTCAACCCGGGGCTAACGTCAACCCGGGGCTAACGTCAACCCGGGGCTAACGTCAACACAGAGCTAACGGCAACAAAAGCAAAACTTAATTCTCAGACATGTCTTTTTAAACTAACTGTACTAACACTGACCCGGTTAATAAATTAACTAAATTGGATCGGTGTTTTGGCTGATTGGAGCACTTTCCGGGTTTTTATTACTTGTTTTGAGTCGCTAATGTGCACAAATCGTGATCCGCCGCTCGCAGTTTTTTTCCGTTTTGACAACTGGAACACAGAAACCCTGAGAAAACGTCTCTCCGAGGTCCCAGTTCCGACCTCCGAGGACAAATGGAACGCAGCATTCGGATCGTAGTCGACGGAGGAAGTTCTCGGCCCACTAAAACCAAGCTGTAATCTGACCATATCTGACCCGAACTGTTCTTAAAAGACACAGTAACTACGGTACACACAGAGAAGTACAAGTACACAGTGTCTTCGTGTGTAAAAAAGCAGATTAAACGCTCCAAAAAGTCCAACTACTTTCTATTTAATGATCCCAATAAAATAAAATAGTCGACCAATGAAAATGTTGGTTGACTAGGACTATATGGACCGATTGATCAGCTAAACAACTAATAATTTATGTTTAAATAATTATTTTATTTACGGTCATGTTGCTTGTTTGACCCAAAAGAAATTGATCAAGAATGAGTTACATTTATTCAACATCTCAAGTATGTGTTTGGGGGTTTTTAATCCCATTTTTCACTACGGTTTAGTCCTGCAAAGTTTACGATAGCCTCAGTTCGCTTGTATCCAGGGCAATTAACGATTATTTCAGTAGTCGACTAATTAAACTATTATTTCTATTGTACATTGAGACTTTTTGTATACATTTTAACCAAATAAAGGTTGAAATACGATAACTAAAAGCTTCTAGAGCGAGAATATGTATTATTTTGCCATTTTGATTTGGTCTTCGTTATAAAATGTCTGTATAGTCCAGTTAATGATTTTAGCTCATTTTTTTTTAGCTTTAACTTTCTAACTATAGGTGTGGTTTGCGTTGCTGCGATGGAAAATGTTTTCGATGCAGCGTTTCATCTTGGTCAGTAGGTTCTTTCATCGGCTTTCTAGAACTGAATCATGTTTGTTTACAGCTATTGCGGGAAAAAATTGCTTGGCCTTTTGTTTCGTTTTCGCGTGGATCCGTCCGAGAATGAAGAGATTTGAACCACGAACCAGGACAAAAACATCTGCGTTTCGACATTGAAAAGCCGCATTTTTTTGTCTCGTTCGCTTTGCCCAGAGAAGATCTGTGAAATCCGTGCTCAAATGTGCTCAAATGTTTGCTTTGTTGCCACATCTCTGACGCGTCGGAGATAAGTTAGTTTGTCCTTCTCGTACGCGAAAGGAACAATCGTCCACTGTTTTACTCGCGGAACCTTCCGGAGAGTTTTTCCATGAGATTCCTGGACGTGAATGGAGCGGTTTGTCGCAGTACTCGGATGCTTTATTACGCGCGTTTATACATGAGCTGTGAAGGCTTGAGACGTTGAGAAAGGATCGACGAAAACGGTGGACATTCTGTTTTTAATGTCGACAACAAAAGCCTGTGCCGTGTTGTGGCGGTCACGTGTGAATTTCTTTGTTTACAGACGCCATTTTGGAAGACTTTAGACCGTTCAAAAGGTATAATGTTCTGTCGTCGATTGTACACTTTATTCATGAATAATATCAAAGTAGAAGCCTTCAGTCGGCAGAAAAAAAATGTATTTAAAAAGTCTCATTGTGCAATAAGAAATAATCGTTTGACTTGTCGACTACTGAAATAATTTATATTTTCTTGTTATCAGTTATTGGGAATACAAGTTACTGATTTTGTGAAAGATCTTAAAAATGTATCATGAAAAATCAATCTTATCTAATACTTCCATGGGCTGTATAAACTGGATTTACATAAGAAATGCAGTTGTGTCTCCCTTTTGAGAGTGTTGTACAATATGTATGAAATAAATTAAAACGTTTTTTGTTTTGTTTTTACCCAAAATTGCTTGCTGATTGGATTTAAACGACACATATTATGCAACATTTCAACCCTGTCCGAACATTTTTCCTCCTCAAAAACATACCTGGATTTGCATTTAGTTTCTTTCACACTAGTTTGATTAATCCTGGTCAGAAACTCCTCCTCGACATTAAAAACACTTTGTCCTGAATGTTCTCGATCTGTGACGTTTTCTCAATCTGTGATGCGGCTCTGGGAATCTTCTCTGCTGTTTTTAAGTCCATGAATCATCGTCGACGTCTTAAACAATGTGTAATTTCCTGTGCAGTCAGTAGATGGCACCAAAACTCAAGTTGGTGCCGTCGGAAATGGCAAAGACACAAATTTTGCTTTGTTTGCTATTTAAAAAAAATAATGTTTATTACTCTTAAACATGAGATGTCAAACTAAAAGTGCTCAATTTCATTTTTAAAGTCTAATAATACAAATAATGCATAATATTTGTCCTTTAACCTTTAACAGACGCGCAGAGCCACGGAGAACGAGCCGAGAGCGTTTTCATTTCCTGTTTGGATGCGTGATATTTAATTATTACCTTATGAATGTTTCAAAATATTATCATAAATGTCCCGAGGGTCAACTATGAAACGGGAAATATAGCGAAATATGGGCTCTTTTAAATAATAGATAAAATGTCTCTTTTATGTTTGTGATGAAAATCCAGTGACACCGACAGAAGCAGCAGGGTCTGGGGGAGGCATGAAGGGTGCGTCAAATCAACATGGGGACAATATAATCAAGTATACAGTAGATCCGTCTCTGTCTCCGTATCGACTGAAATGTGCCTAAATCTGGGAGGAACGCGTCGTTTCGCCGCAGAATCGTCCGTCACCGTCACACAAACCTCCTGCTCCAGACTCGGAGATGACGAGACGGACCAGACCAGGGCGAGTCGAGGTTATTTTCCCGCGGGCCAAAGCCTCTGGGCCGGAGGTGCACGACACGCCTCTGTTTTGGGTCGCACAAAATATCCCCAACACTGCGTCAATAAAGAGAGTTAAAACAGTCAATTAACTACTGACAGATTAGATTTTTGTGAGGAATAACGTATAAATGCTTTACCAACTTTGCAAATTTTAGTACAAACCAGGTCTGAACCAGGACTAACCCAGAATCAAAACGGCTCTAAAGCAGAAGGACTAAACCAAGACCAAACCACATCTAAACTAGTGCTAAAGGAGAATTAAAACAATATTTTTTATTTTATTTTTTCCATATTTAGAAGATGGGTTAATTAAATGGCTTGGAGGGCCTGATTTGGCCCCCGGGCCTTATGTTGAATAGACCCATATTTGAGACTCCTGAATGACACATTTTGTTTTATAAAGATTCAGTTCACGGTTTTAAACCAGAGGATTCACATTTAACTCCATAAGACCCACATTTGGAGAAACAAAATGAGCAAAACATTTGACCACTGATTTTTTTTCTTTTTTTTTTAATACATTTTAGTAAGTTTTAAGGTCTTCTTCTTCTTCTTCTTTGGTGTTTTATGGCGGTTGGTATCCATAAAGTGTTTTTTATCATGAGTTATAATTTATGAAGTAGCGTGTATTCATCAAATATAATGGGAAATAGTATTTACAAAGCATTTGAGTTTCCAGAGTTACACAGTTAAAGTTCCTGTTCTCGTGTTTTTGCATGTAATAAAGTCAAATACTGAAAATGACACAGCGCGCGTTAGCTTCACTGTGACGGCTCAGAAAGTTGTAAAAAGTGCTCATAATCTCATCGTGGTGATTATTTTGGGTGCTCAGAAGGCCGTGGACCACAGCACTGGAAAGAAATACGGTTTTTAGAAATATTTATTTAGAGTTGAGTGTATTTTGACTTTCCTAAAATAAGATTTGCCAACACAACTAAGTACATTTTGCTCTTATTTCAAGTGCAGTAGCATTTGTTTTTCTAATTTCAAGTTAGAAATGCTTGTCTTTTTCTTATTGTTAGTAAAACAAGATATTTTATGTTTGTTTTCATTGGCAGCCTTGTTTTAAGACAGTCAAAATATACCAAAAACGAGAGAAATACTGCTTATTTTCACATAATTAACATTTAACATAATCAAAAAATAGATCTAAATGTAACTAACTGTTTTTAACTGGCTGTTTTTGTCACATTTAACTTGATTTTGTCTTTCAGAAAGTTCGGTTTAGTAAAGCCGGTCACAAACTTGAGGAAGAGTCACATGTCAGACCACGGGAATGAAAGGAAATTCAAAATGTCACTGTTGTTTGGTCACAGCCTCAAAAATAATCCTGAATAATCATTAAATCGTGATGCGTTTCCTCACAATAATCACAACTCTTAAACTTGCCACCGTCACGGTGTCACACCCCTCGTCCTCATGACACGACAGCTGACGCTCACTTGTGATTGGCGCCGTCCAAAGCGGCGTCAGGAGGGAACGTTACGGCTGTTACCGAGGCTCTAAAGTGCACCATTATCAATTTATCGACGATGACAATTACTCCCGTTCGACCCTGAGCGATCCCGTTGCCCCGCTTGTGCTTTCCGCTCTGCACACAAGCTTTTTTTTCTTTTTTCTTTTTTCCGTTTGTTCCGCTGCGATGAAAAGAAATCAATAAATAATCTCGTCGTTTTGCTTGTTTTGCGGCTCTTTCTCACAAGACTGGAATAGCTGCAGCTGGTGGGCGTTTGTCACAGTAAATCCCGTAATCGGCAGATGAACGTTGTGCTCGTTGCGTGTATCTTTTGCTTTGGTTTTAGGTTTATGTGCGGTTGCCAGTTTGAGAGATAAAAGGGCAAAGCGCTCAGAGTGCTCAGCAAAAAGGTTCAAAAACAATCGCACAAACAATGAGTTTATGTGCACTTGTGGAGGCTTTTTCTGACTTTTTTGTTGCCTAATTGAGTTGTAAAGGGTTGAATAATGAACTATGACTCGTATAAACTAAATAAAGAGTTTCGTTGTGCTTTTAATTGCATTTTTTTTTTCTTTTGTTGGTTATCTATAGGCTGATCCTCCGTGTTTTTAAGGTCCGTTCTCCTTTCCAACTCAAATTGCAGCTGCTATTATACGCAACAAACCATCATTCTGCATCCAAACAAAAGGCATTAGTTGTAATAAGATGCATAAAATGGGATTAAACACATTTTTCTCATATTAAATACAGACGTTTATATAAAATTACGTACAACTGAAGTAGAAACACTCAAATCAAACATTATTTTCAGCTCAAATTGAGGGAAAAAGACTGTAATGACTGAGAAAATAAAATGGCATAAAAAATAATGCAAAGTGTGTTTTTGTTTGGATCAGATTTATTTATTTTCACTTTATTTTTGTGCAGAATAAAGCATTTAATACATTTTACAATAGAATGCGATGGACCAAATACTCTGAACATGTGGAAAATAAAACCACGCTGATGAAACACGATCAGTCATTGCAAATAGCAAACATATTAAACCGTTTTCCAAACTGACATTGTGAAAGCTTTGTTAAAGAGAACGAACTTATGATGTCATTTAAATTGTACAATGGGGAAAAAAAATCTTTAAAATGTGGACGATATAATAATATATCTGCAGAATTTGAAAACGTAATAAAAGCAACAAAGGCAAACAGAGTCAAAAAGAAAAATTCAATGAGACTTAGATTAATATATAACGATCTAAAAATGTAAATAAAACTTTATTCAGAGAAGGAAAAACGACAAAGAAGTCAAATAGTTGGGAAAAAAATTTAAAAGTATATTGTTACTGTTTAAACTGACCTATTTATTGGTGAGAAAAATAAAAAATGTGGGGAAAATATGTTTTTGTGACCCATTTAGTCCAAACTATTCCAGTATAAACGACAGCATGAGGAGGAAAAACCAAACAACAAATAGATTGAATGTTTTGGTCCTTAACAACAGGAGCTTTGTTATTGTCCCAGTGCGTTTTATCCCCTGTGGCACAAAACAATTAAAAATAACACAGTAGTAATAATAATAATAACAACAACAACTCTCATGCAGTTGGATGGCAGACAAAAACACAACATTTACTCATTTACTAAAGAAAGTAGAGTACCACAACTTGGACTTCAACAGTTGCATCCAGAAAGTTTCAAATACATTTGAATTCTTACTTGAGTCATTTATTGGATTACTTTGCACTTTTATTCATTTCATTTTAAAGTCTAATTGTACTCTTGAGTTGTGTTGTCGCGATACAAACATTTCTCAATTTCGATACTAATGTAAGTGATTCTCGATACCACAATAATGATTAAAAATGCTGTTTTAGTTTTTTTAGGAGACGATATATTAAAAAGATCCATCCCTCGAGACATAGCGCATGTTTTTGTTTTATGGTCTGTTGCTTTGTCCCAATATTCTGTGTTTTGCCATGAAAATAGAGAGACAATTAATCTAATAAACAGCAAAAATAAGTAATAAACTATTTTAAAAGTTATTGAAGGGTTTGAGTGGAAACACGTTGGGGATCGCTGTTCTATATTACTCATTATAGTCTTACAGAAGTTCTGATGAAGCTTAAGACCACTCTAAAGCTGTTCACCAAAGGCTGGATTTGGTCCTGTTTTTCCGGCTCAAATCTAGTTTCGAGTGTTTTAATATCGCTTCGTATCTGATTATCAACGCTTTTGCAAGCCCATGCTCTTGAGTACATCTTTGCCCACTTTCCCCCCTTCTGCAAATGGTAGAACCTCGAAGACATTTACACTCATGTCTTATTTCTGACAGAGGAAACATCCCCCGATCGTTGAATCGATCCGCGTTTCCGTGTATATTTCCCGCCTCGGCCAGTCTCGAGTCCAGCGGTGGTGAAAGATTGCAGAAGCGTCGCGCGTATATAATCTCCGGTGGCGATGACTCACGCAGCGAGGGGCCCAAACTGTGATAATTGTGATCTACAGAGCCGCAGAGGTCTATTTACGGACCGACGCGCGTCACTGCGGCTGGATGTGGCCCAGAGGACGTTTGATCGGATCACACTTTCAGCCGCGACACGGCGAACGGCAAAACGGCTCACGTTTTTCTTCTGTACTTGTATTGTACGTTTGGACATGGGCAGAACCTGGTTTACACTTTTCATTTTGTTGTCTTTGATAGGATTTTGGATATCTTATTTATATTTGAGAAGCTCTTACTGGAATCTGGTATAAAAAAATTCAAATTTTGCCTCATTTTTTGGAGTTAAAACTTGGATAAATCAAGTTTAGAATGAACTGTACTATTTGTCAGAATCTTGTTAGGTATAATATAAGATTGTATAACATCTTGTGGCGTAGGAAAATTTTGTTGTTTCCACAGAGCAAACTGATGAAAAAAACAACAAAATACACGTCTCGCCTTAGAGGACACATATTATGCTAAATGTACTTTTTGGAGCTTTTAACCATGTTCTAACATTATTTTCTCATCCAAAACATACCTGGAGTAGCATTTAGCTTCATTCACACAAGTTTGATGAATCCTGGTTTGAAAATCGTCTCCCCTCCGAGCGTCAAAAACCCTCCGTTCTGAAATGTCAAAAGGTCGAGCTCCGAGATCGTCCGTGTTGTTTTAAACTCCACATCATCGACAGACTCGTTCTGAGCATTAGTAACGCAGTTGTGAGCTAGCATTTGTTTATCTCACTTGTGTAATTCCCTCTGCAGCCTGCAGTGGGAGCCCGGAGTCAATTTAGTGCATGGGAAAAGCCAGAGTGACATGAAGTCATTTTGTTTTTTGAAGACTTTTTGTTTTAAAACATGAGATGCCAAACTAAATGTACTCAAGAGCATGTTTAAAGGTCAATAACAATACAAAAAAATACATCATATTTGTCTTTTTAAAGGTGCAATGTGCAGCTTTTCTGGAGGGTCCGTCACCTGCTCATCTACAAGGAAATGTTTTTTGAACGTGGGACTTTTTCATTTTTAATTTATTTTAATTTAAATAGGCCATGATTTTGTTTCTTTTTTTGTTTAGTTGATGTTTATTTGTATATATATATTTTTTTCACTCTCTGCTGTTTTTGTTTGTTTTGTCTTTTTTTTTTATTGAAAAGAGAAAGAAAGAAAAGTACAGTAAATGTATTGATAGCCAAATCATAAAAAATGTAAAATAAAATTATCTTTTATTTTTTATTTTTTTTTACTGGAATTTAACCTACTTTTCAATATTGGTCTGTAAATTGTCAGTAGATTCTCAGGTTTTTAATGCTGAACTGAAATCCTGAACCTGATTCCCAATCCAATCATGTTTCTTGGCTTGAACCCTTTTGTGCATTTAAACAAACAACAAATGATTCACCAGAACCTCAGGAGAGACAAACGTTAGTTTTGCTTTTGCGCATGTAATAAAAACTGATTGGATGTTATATTAATATGAGGATGAAAACAAACCTTGAGTAGCGTTTGGAAGTGGTCCCTAAATGTCGTCCGCTCGGAGCAGGTGTTTTACAGCGTCCTGTCGACATAATGAGAAAACACAGTGAGTAATGCACAGTTGTAATCGCACAGCTATTGCATTATTCATTGCGCAATTAGTCACACATAAATTGATCTTAAAAGCAGTATTAACGATGCTGTAATTCATCTTTGTGTTATATTAAGTCATTGTGAGTTTATTCCAGTGAGAACATTGGTGAACTTCCATCCAATACGGGTGGGCAAAGAGTTAGATGCCAAATAGAGAGACAATAATTCACAAGCAAAAGTGATAATGGCCTGTGCAGCAAAGGGGGAATCTAATAAAAATGCATAAATCCAGTGAATAAAAAATAATTAAAACATTTTAGAAAATTATAAATAATAATAATTAAAAAAAAAAAAAAAAAAAAAAAAAACATAGCCATAATCTCTTATTAATTAAACAAATCATGTAAAATACAAAAGTCTATGTGTTTGAACTCTGATCTCACTCTCGTGTGTCTTTGTGGTTTTCATTTGCCGAAAAAACACCTTGATTTTTCATATTTTGGTTAAAGTTTCTCCATCGAAATCACATTATTTTCCCACTTCACTTTTGCCTCCACTCCGGACTTAAATGTTTTTGTATACACATGTGTAAAGTGTATTTTGTATTGTACTATTACCTCTGCTAATCTCCAAAAAAACGAGTTATTTTAAGAACCGAACTGGTCAGCAGCTCGAGCTAAAATTACCTTTTTAAAAATAACAGATGTCTTCCTTCACTTCCTCCCTCTCTTGCCTCTTTCTGTCTCCCTTCGTCCTTCTCCTCTGTAATCCCCCCCCTTCCCCACCCCCCACCTCCCACTCTCTCTACTCCTCTTGTCATTACTCTGCGAGCTGTCACCGTAGCCCCTCAGATCCCGGCGCACCTCTCGTACGTGTGTTATGGTAATGCCGCGAGCGATAAGGTGGACTCCAGATACATTACCTTAAATGGACAGAGCGCTTTCGGACGCGCGCGCGCTCGGGTCGGGCCTCGGTCTGCCCGTCGTCCCCCCCCCCCCCCTGCTGCACTTTTCCTGATGGATGCTTCTGGTGCGGGGTCCACATCGCGGGAGGGAAAAGGAGCAGGCTTGTGTAGCGGTCTGCGGGCTTGTCGTGGCTGAAGGACAGAAGTTTGGCCGAGTTTTGACGCCTGGAGGTGTTTCTCGTCAACGATGCTTTCGAACGTGACGCAGCGCTTAAAAAGGCGTCGGCAGCGTGACACAAAAGGTGCATTAAAGGGGTGTTTTATGGGCAGATTGCTGACAACGGCGCAGGAGGCCTTGTGAGGAGAGGAAAGACGGTCGTTTAGCAGGATCCTACTGCCGGTTAGGGATAGGACATTAAACCGTAATGATGCAAATAGTGATTAAAAAAGCTCTTAATGTCTTTTAACTTAAGTACCTGATTCTGTGTCTAACTTACTGCTCGCTCTCACGGACGCTTATAGGACACACATTACACCAAATTGACTTTTCTGAGCTTTTAAACCTGTTCTAACATTGTTCCTCATCAGAAGCACACCAGGAGTAGCATTTAGCTTCATTCACTCTAGTTTGATGAATCCTGGTTAGAAAGTCCTCTCCCTCAGAGCGTCAAAAACACTCCGTTCTGAATCTCCTCGATAAATTACGTTTCCTCCATCTGTGACGAGGCTTTGAGAATCTTCTGCTGTTTTTTTTTGTTTCTATATGTAATCACAATCAGTACAACTGTGTTATGAGACCAGGAAGTGAGAGGGCAGTTTGAAATGCTTTGAAAATCTTAAACTATGTCGTTCCCTCTGCTGCCGCCAGTAGATGGCACAAAAACTCATTTAGTGTTGTGGGAAACAGCAGAGATGCCAAACTAAAGGTAATTAAGAGCATTTTTAAAGGCCAAATACAAATAATGCAGAATATTTGTCCTTTTTTGTCTTATAATATTTATGGACGATCAGTTTCTGCAAGTTCTAACTTCCCTGTGATTGGTCAAATCCCCCTGTCACTCAGGACAGTGAGTGGGAAAAAGATCACCAGATTAGGGGTCAAAATGAATTGGTGAATTGATATTCATGATTATGCAGATCACAATATAGTCGTACAAACTAAATAACAATAATGTTTGGATTTTAGAGGCAATTTCAATTCAAGGTGCTTTTTATGCCGTTTCTGTCACATTTAACTTTAATTTATCATTTTGAAAAAGTAATTGGACAATGTGAATACAAGAAAATGAAGGATGTAAAAGTAGAATTTATTCTCAAAATAATGGTAACACAAAGGTTTTCTAAGCAGGGCTGAACCGGGACGAGTGTGAACGCAGCTTCATCTCCAGTGTGTTGTCGATGTGGGAGGAGTGACGAAGAGGTGTCATGGTCGCCGCTCTGTTCTCACTCTGAAGAAGAGCAGACGTCTCAGCGGTTGCCGGGTAAACTGTGGAATAAGTGCAAAGACACATTTATCCTCGGAGACAGAACGGGACCGAGCGCAGATGACGGGAAAGTCTGTCTTCTTCTTCTTCGTCTTCGTCTTTAAAGCGACTTCACGCTTTTGTCATGGTTCTCGAGACAATTCTGCAGCATCACAAAAGGCAAATACATTAGAACGAAGAGTTAATTTTCCGAGGTTTATTTTCAGCACATTCATGGTGACATTCTGTGTAAAAGTTTTGCGTTCGAGCCACAACAAAAATATGCAACAAAATTCTCCTGTGAAACAGCAAAACAAAATCGAATAGTCGAATTGACCGTTTTTCTGACCAAAAATCAGCACAGTTCTTTGCAAAAACCCTGTAATATCTCACAATCTTTTGCTCTTAAAGTACATTCTCAGTAGATGTTTTAACCTGTCTCTCTTGTACGTGTACTTTCACTTTAGCTCTTCCACCACTGCTCTTCCTCTCCAATGTTTTGGCATCACATGGCCGTTGCCTATTGGAAACTAAACCCTCTGTAGTAAATCAGATTATCCTCTCTCCGGGTCACAAACGGCATGCTCGGTATGTTGTGTCCGCTCGCAGTTTCTCCGCTCCTGCTGCACGGCCCTCACTTTTGAGTCTTCACGTCTTGTCGCGCTTGGCGTTGGATCCCCCCCCCCCCCCCCCCCCCCCCCCCACGTTAGGGCATCCCGGTTTAAGCCGGTGTTTTCTGTGCGTTTGAAGTGCGCGTGACAGGTTTTTACGATTTCCAAATGTTGACTGTATTTGGTGTATTTATACCTGTTTTACACCAATCGAGCAGGTATTTGTGGAGAAAACGTTAAACAGTCTGTAGAAAATGACAGGAAGTGACATCACACCTGGGACATTCATTCCATCCAAAGATTGTGCGTGATTAGACGGGAGAAATGCTCAGAACGAGTCCGGCGACGATTCATGCACTTAAAAGCAGCTCTGACATCACAGATCGAGAAAACGTCAGTAATCGAGGGGATTCAGAACGGAGTGTTTTTGACGCTCGGAGGAGGGAGAGGGAGAGGATTTTCTAACCAGGATTCCTCAAACTTGTGTGAATGAAGCTAAACGCTACTCCAGGTGTATTTTTGATGACGGGAACAACGTAAGAACACGATTAAAAGCTCAAAAAAGTACATTTCGCATGTAATGTCCTTTTTAAAGGGATGGTTACTGTTATTTATTGCGAGTCTGGCCGGCGTTCACTGTCTAGAATGTATTTGTTCATTTATTCTGTTGAGATTTTCTGTCCAGAAGGCTTTATTGGGAAGAACAGTCGAAGAGTAGGTAAAGACATTCAGCAAATGGTCAAGAAAGATGATAACTTTGAACTCGATTTGTAGTTCAATAAGTACCTGAACGAAAAATCCAATGTTGAGCCTCATAATGATTGTTTTTTGATAAGTTCCATTTTTATTATTCATTTTATGTCTTAAAGTCTTAATAATGGCACCACTTTCCGAAGTGATCGTGAGATGATGTTAAATGATTATAATAATATTAAAGAAACCACGACAGTATGTGATAAAAAGCATAAATGTTGTTTTGGAGATGTGCAAAATTAGAGTTTTGAGTTTATCGCTGATGCTACACAAATGCTACAAAAAGATATGATTTAAAAATAGAAATGAAAAAAGTGATGCTTTAAATAGGAGTGAAAGTGATATTTCTGTGATTGATTTGATCAACATTTCACATTTATCTGATGATTAAACCTAAACGAATGCATTTAAAGTCATGTTTTAACTGACAAACAAACCAAAAATGGTCATTACAGCCCACCCCTCCTGTGTCGTGTGAAATGTCAATCATTGTGGAATTAAATATTGAGCCTTTTCCACATAAACTGTATTTATAGAAAAATGTCAGATAAATAGAAAAATCAGATTGTTTTTATGGCACAAAATAAATCTTATTAAAAACACGCGTCAGTTATTTAGTGGCATTTTAGACAAAGTAAAAAGTACAATGATCTTTTTTTCATAACTTTTTTATGAATTCTTTCTTTTTTTGTCATTAGTTTTCCCTTTTTTTTTTTTTTTCTTTTTTTTTTTGCAGGATTTTGAAACCTGAACAATCCAAAAGAAATCCCATTACTCGCGTCAGAAGGAACTTTTTACATGACATTTCAATAATCGGATCACGATCAGATTTTTGGTGCGCCTGTAAAACAAGTCCACACCGAAACGCTCAGTGTGACTTTGCGGTCGGTGTAAATCTCTCAATAACACAGTAATAAAGCCCCCGAACGCGCCGATGTCGTAGGAGTTAGCGCCGCGTTGTTTTATCAGCTTTAGAAATGTAGATGCGGCCGTATCGCAGGACGTGTTCTCCTCCGGGACGTGTTATACTTAGAGCAGACTGAAGGGCGCCTTCTTTAGACCGTCCCGTTACCGCTGACGACGGGACGGGAGAGCTGAAGATGTGCACCACTGTGTTCTCTCAGTTTCACAGGATTTTAGGTTTGTCTTGGAGTTATAAAAAATCAAATCTAAATCGTACCTTGGATTTTACATTTGAGTGTAACGATTATTGTGAGAATAAACATTGCGATTTAACCATTATTTTCGACCAAAACAATTATAAAATCCTGAATTCTTGTTTTCTTCACACGTCACTGCCCCTCAACATGTGACCTGCTTTATGAAATCAAAA
Source organism: Chaenogobius annularis (assembly GCA_015082035.1). NCBI lineage: Eukaryota > Metazoa > Chordata > Actinopteri > Gobiiformes > Gobiidae > Chaenogobius > Chaenogobius annularis. The sequence goes on from BJKM01000387.1 coordinate 471,412, forward strand.
CTTTCTGAATAATCAATTTGGCATAAAAAAGCTCTTTGCATTTAAGTTTACTTTTCTGAGGAAAGACCGAGCAGAAAGGACTTCATTTCACTTCTAAAATCGTCACGTTTCGTTTAATTGAACTAAAGAAAGACCCAATTTAGTTTGGAAATTGTCACTTTTCTATCAATTGACTTGAAAAAAACTTACATTTTTGTACCATTTATCTATATTTTTTTTATTCTGTAAGATTATATTGTGACCTGAATAATTAACCCAATAATCTTGACGTCCTTAATCGCACCTGAATTAATACTGATTTGAGAAATTCCCAACACGACGTTGTAATTCCAAGTTTGTGGTGCTGTGAGACGAGACTTATCTGAGTGGTCAACGGTTTGGGGGGGTTTTGTTGGCGCCGTTGTCTTGTGGATTTAGCTTCTTTTGTTTGGACTGCGGAACACAACTTCTCACTGGGAAAAGCGTTGGTCATTTTCAGACGGCAAAAGGAGAAAATAGGTATTCAAATAGTTTAATGACGTGGTTTATCTTTAAGATGGAGTTGATCAGCAGCCTGGGGGTCTGCGCTACTTCCTTTTACCCTGAACGGCCGATGGATCGCTCGGACGAGGCTAAATTTAACCGTTGTTTCCCCTTTTATTCATTCATTTCCCCAAATTTCCAACAAAGCCGGCCTTGTGTCTCGCATTAAACACGGCTCTATTTTTGGACACATCTGCTTTTGACTCGCGGCGTTGGACTCTCAGGATTAAATATTCAGCAGCGTTTTTTTTTTTTTTGTCTGTTTGGAGTGCCGCGGCGGGCTGGGGGCTTTCTTCTTCAAAGCCCTGAATCACCCGCTTGACCTTTGGGCGCCGGAGTTGAGGCCGGTTCAAAGCGGCGGGTGCCGCGGCGGCGGAGTGCGGGTCACGGCGCACGCTTTCCACTCCCGGAATGTTTGGAAACGGAGCAATAGTACTGTCGATGGTAAACGCGGGGATGTAAAGTGTAATTACAAACACACACATTACGATAGTTGACACATCTTTTCAGGTACAATGAGTTTTTGTACATTTTCAAATATAATCCACTTTATTTCTACGGCACGTTTTACACACAAAAGCCACAGTAATGGAGTGAATTTGTAGCTGTTATTGAGTGTACCCTAGACCAGAGCTTACTTTATTTATTGTTTTAATCATTTAAGTCATGAATTATGAAAGAAATGCACCAGCCCGCAGAGATCGGGGCGGCAGAAGATCCGGACACAGAACTGACTCTGGGACATGGGACGTCGCCTCGCTGGGGGGAAAGAGCCTGAGCTTCTGCGGGAGGTTGAGCGGTACTGACTAGATATAGTCGGCCTGTTGGAGTCCCTGGGAGGGGTACTGGACAGTGCACCAACCGGGGACTCTGTTGTTCTACTGGGGGACTTGAACGCCCACGTGGGCAATGACAGTGACACCTGGAGAGGGCTGATCAAGAAGAACGGTCCGGCAGGAGCTGTGTTCGCATTGCCGGCAGTAAGTCAGACCTGTTCCCAGTGCGTGTTGGACTCCGCCAGGGCTGCCCTTTGTCACCGGTTCTGTTCATTGTTTTTATGGACAGAATTTCTAGGCGCAGTCAGTGGTCGGAGGGGGTCCGGTTTGGGACCACAGGATCTCATCTCTGCTGTTTGCAGATGATGTTGTCCTGATGGCTCCATCAAACCTGGACCTGCAACATGCACTGGGACGGTTTGCAGCCGAGTGTGAAGCGTCTGGGATGAGAATCAGGACCTCCAAATCTGGCTTGCCCTCTCCAGGTGGGTGGGGGGTCCTCGCCCCAGGTGGAGGAGTTCAAGTATCTCGGGGTCTTGTTCACGAGTGAGGGAAGGATGGAGCGTGAGATTGACAGGCGGATCGGTGCAGCGTCTGCAGTGATGCGGTCGCTGCATCGGACCGTTGTGGTAAAGAAGGAGCTGAGTCCAAAGACAAAGCTCTCGATTTACCGCTCAATCTACGTTCCTCCCTCACCTTTGGTCATGAGCTTTGGGTAGTGACCGAAGACAAGACAAGATCGCGGATACAAGCGGTCGAAATGAGTTTCCTCCGCAGGGGGGCTGGGCGCTCCCTTAGAGAGAGGGGGAGGAGCTCAGTCACACGGGAGGAGCTCGGAGTAGAGCCGCTGCTCCTGCACGTCGAGAGGAGCCAGCTGAGGTGGCTCGGGCATCAGTTCTGGATGCCTCTTGGGCGCCTCGGGATCCCCCCGGAGGAGCTGGAGGAAGAGTCTGGGGAGGGGGAAGTCTGGGATTCCCTGCTTAGACTACTGCCCCACGACCCGGCCATAAGTGGAAGAAGATGGACGCATGGATCATCAGGATCATAACGTTAAACATAGAATACATTGAAATAACCTCCATTTATTCACTTCATTGTAATGTTTAAATCAATGTTCTTTTCTTATTTGAACATTGATTTCTTGGTGTTAAATTTGACTTTTTGGCTTTTCAATTACAGATTTTGCCCCCAAATGTGTGAATACTAATCAATCATAAAACGAGTGACTTCATTTACTTGTTGAATACTGAGTTTGTCAACAGAAAGTTAAGGTCATAAGTAATATTCGTACCAATGAGGGTTGAGAAAGTGACTTTAGTGCCTCGGGGGGCTTATATGTATTAAACTGTTCCCATTAAGGAAACTCTCGAGTACGACATGCGGCTATTTATGGATTCGGAAAACATTTGACATTTTAAATTTTGGCATTCTCCACTATTAAGGGATAAAACATCTGAGTAAATATCGGAAATTCAACTCATTTTTATGGCTTTGTCTGGCGATTTTTATTATGACAGCTGCTCCATAATGTCAAACCCAAAACACGCGGTACTTAAAAGAGAGGGAGGGATTATCTCCACCGATGAAACGGTCATTTTTTTCCTCAAGATTGTTGTTATATACTCAGGACTAAACTGGGCTAAAACTGGATTAAGGTGAAGGTCAGGGTTGACGGATTTTCAACCAGCTAGCAAGCCCCAAAAAATTACCCCAAAAAAAAAACCAACCAAAAACTTAAATAGTGCTTTTTTGGAAGTAAAAATACTTAAAAATAACTTTAAAACATAAATGAGCTGTTTTTCAGGCATTATTGGATCTATTATTGTGAAACAGACCAGAAAATGGCCCAAAAACATCACCTCTTTTATGATGTAAAACAACAACAAAAATGTTGTGTGTCAAACTTAAATAGCAAAGATACTAAAAAACTTAGTAAAAGGACAATAAAGTAATGAGACTTTAAAATAACGGCTTTTAAACATGAAATGCCTGTTTTTCAGTCATTATTGGCTCTGTTATTGTGAAACAGACTTGAAAAATGCAAAAAGAAATAACGTCTTTTATGATGTGAAAGTGCTGGTTTGGAGTAAAAAAAAACAAAAAATACGAAATCCACAATTGTCAAAATGTGCGAGCGACTTTCCAAAAAGAGAAGCCCGATTTCACTATGAAGAAGTGGACCTCGCAACTCTGGTGAAGGCGCCTGGTTGATAAATAAAGCGGTGTGTCAGGTTTTTCCCATTTTGAACCTGATATTCGAATATTAAACAAACAAAACTGAACTGACACTTTTTTTTTACTTCAATTTTTGTGTCATTTTGTTCTGCTTTTTTGGATTTGGCTTCAAAACGCTAAAGAATTATAAAAGCACGAGGCATTCGAATTGTAACACTGGGGGAATAAAACTGAAGAATTTAGATTTTCTTTTTTACTATAAATATTTTAAAAGGCTGGCTATACGAAACGTACTCGTTCTCAAAGACGTAAGAGATGCTGTGTTTCTATGACAACGGTACAGTGCTCGATTCATTAATAAGAATACTGCGGTTACGTGATATTATATTGGTTAATGGACGTAAAAGGCCAATTAAACCCATGCAGGATGTAATTATCTTATTTTGCTCTTCTCTTTTTCAATCTCAAGTAATAAACATTAGAAATAGTGAGTCGATTGTCATGTTTTTTAATGTATTCGGCTGTAGTTTTTCTTCTGGAGTAATGCAACTGCTAATGCTATTAAAGAAACATTACACTTTTTGAATAGTTTGTACAATTTATCTGGAGATCACAGATTTAGACAGAGTTTTGAGGGATTCAAACTCATAACTTGAAGATATAGAAATGAAAAGACAAAACAAAGACTAGAATAGTTTTCGTTTTTTATGCTCGTACAAAATTAAAATGGTCGTCGTAATAATAGTAGTTAAATAAAAGCAGTATAGTAATTGTTTTTGGTTCTACAAGTAAAAAAAACAACGATTTGACAAAATTATTTGTGTATTTTTTCATAACAAGAATTTATTTTTTGTGTGTTTTTTGTTTTTGCAGGAAAATCCTTAATAAATCCCGAACAAAGACTTAAATCATGATGAACAAATGTTTATTATGAATAATTCAGGCTTAGTAACGACTTACCGGTAATTAAGGAGTTGAGTATCAATTAAGTAGCAACTCAGCCTGAATTATTCTTAATGAACTTTGTTTGTTCATTATAAATCGGGGGTCTACACCGTGCGCTTTTAAACCTCAGTCGCTTTATGGATTCCAACGTAATGATGACAGTGTTCGATCGTCTTTTCCCTGAAGTTAAACTTAAGATCTCTCCGCAGAACTGAACGCACTTCTCTCAACGTTGACCTCGTTTCATTCACTTAAATCACACGTTTTTTATTCCGATTCACTGCATTTTTCCCCCACATTTAAACGCAACATTTTAGACGATTTATTGAAGTGTATTTATTCATTTATTCTGGTTCAAAGTAAATCGGCGTTTGTGTTCTCACGATACCGACGCTTCAAACTGGATTTCGATTCTATGGAAAAGGTTTGATACTCAATAGGACTGAAAATAACAGTTACTTCTGTGAAAACGATGATTTCATTTTGTATGTTGTCGTGTCGCAATTCTAACATTTCACAATCGATTTTGATATTCGGGAACACATACTAAATTCTCAGGCCCAATTTCGATACCACTCAAAAATAAATGAATACATTTGGTCAAATTAAATGGAAAAAAATGAAAAAATGAAACCTAACGTCTTGTAGTTCTGAGAAAGCTAAAATATTGCACAAATTTTACTTGAAAAATCGAGAAAAAAGTTAATGAATGCTACTTTTATACTTTTTTTTTTATATTATATATTTTAATCAGCCTTTTTGTAACAGACAATATACTGAATCTTCTAAATGTTTCCCAAAACGACAAACGGGACGAGGGTGAATTCAAACTGAACTGACACTTTTTTTTAAACATAGTATTTGTGTAATTTTGTGTTTGTTTTCCTCTCTTTTGGATTTGGGTTCAAAATGGAAAAACCAAAGAACGTGAAGAACATAAGAACGTGAAGAAACTAAGAGATGCTGTGTTTCTATGACAACAGTAGAGCGCATGAGTCATTAATAATAGTGCGGTTACATGATATTGTATTGGTTATTGGACATAAAAGGCCAATTAAGGCCAAACAGGATGTAATGAGCTTTTTTTGGTTCAATTAAATGTATTGTGATGTATTGTTCTGTTGCCACTTCATAATGAAAACTTAAAATAAAAAGTAAGATAATTATCTATATATTTCACAGTTAAATACAAGAAATTAAACATATCTTTTTTTTAAAAATGAAAACAAGATGTGATTTTAAGTCCTATCTTGGTGGTTCGTGTCCCTGAATGCACTTTTGTCACGTAGTCAGATTTCAAACCAGCTTTTGTGCTTCTCAATAAATGTGGACAAAATATCACGATTAGATGAGGTCATTTTGAAGATATGCTACAGTTTAATATCCACTGCATTGTTTATAGTAAAATATATATAAATACAAGCTGTAAAACGAGCTGTTTAATTGTATAAATGAAAAAAAGTTAAGTTTTATACTTTCAAATAAAGGTATAAGGCAGCGCCATTCAACATACGGCCCGGGGGCCAAAGCAGACCCTCAGAGAGATGAATCCGGCCCTCAACCCATCTTCCAAATATAATATATATATATATATATATATAATATAATATATAATCTATATCTATCTATATATATCTCTTGTTTACTGGTTTAATCCTGGGCTAGCGTTAGTTTAGACCTGATTTGTTCTTGGTTTAGTCCTTGTTTAATTATTCTGTAGACCTGGGTTAGTCCTGGTTCTGACCTGGTTGGTACAAGTCTAGACCTAGTTTAATTCTTGTTTAGTACTTTCTGGATGGGCAATATTGCAATGCAATTTTAATAAAGCATTTTGGATCTTTTTTCTCACTAAAATCTAATTCATCACTTGTTATTTTATTGTATTAACAAGTTATTGTTGGGGATATTTTTTGCGACACAAAATGTTGTTACAATGGCATGTTGTCCACCTCCGGCCCAGAGGCCTTGGCCCTGGCCTTGGCCCTCCGAAAATCTGGCCCTCCAAAAAATTAAGTTGAATAGGCCTGGTATAATGTGATGTTTCTGCACTTTTGTGATTTAATTTGACAGGCATTTCATTTCATTATCGATCCACAACAATATATGCATTTGTGTTAAAATCACCCACCAACGCAGTAAATATTATCATTTATACCTCTCGCGAAATCCCCTAATTTAATCCGCACTGGTCGTTGTTGGCGCAGCTCCGTCCAAGTTTCCACCTCTCTGCCTCCGCTGTCGCCCTGTTGGCACCGAGCACATTGTTTCCATTCAGCGCCAGGCATACCGCGGCACTATTCTGTTACCCTGAGTCACAGCGCGGCGGCCCGGTTCTCGTTCACACCACAGGGCCCGGCGCTGTCCGAAACCAACTGGACACACAGCCTGGCTTTTATCGCGTTGAGGCCGTTTGCCAGTGTGGAAGGAAGCAGAAACGGCACCGGATTCAGTGGCATGCTGGGTAATGTTACATGTTACGAGAGGGGGAGTCTGGCATGAGGCCGGGCGAAGTAGCAAAAGGGGGGAAAAAAGGGGGCTCAATTACAATTTTGAATTCAAGATGATTGTCTCAATGTTCATGAGCTTAATTACTTTATTTTCTTCATTATCAGAGTTTTTTTTTTTTTTTTCGGTGCCAGTCAAACAGCAGCGCCATCTCCTTACGTACTTTCCAGCAAATAATCGTAATCGTGGTTGTTCAGGTCTCGATATAATCAAAGAAGTAATGATTGTGACGAATTTGAGCTGCAAAATGAAGTGTTTTTAAACGTGGACGTGCAGTTAGAGCGCGAGCAAAAGATGAGTTGTAATTCTCATTAAAGAAACATGACACATAAGTTCCAGGAGTCTGCACAAACGTTTAAAGTGCCCCCTACAGGTCGGACGACTCATTGAGCTGAAATGCAGTTAAAGATAAATATATTTTGAATCTTGCTAAAAATTATAAATTTTTTATTACAGAATGGCAAGTTTTTAGGTTTATAATTTCACTTCCTGTTTGTAATTGATTGATTGACGTCACACTTGGAAATTACCCAGCAACCACTGGGCCAAAACTCATCTAATGTCACAGTACAAATGCATGAGAGCGACTTTATTCTGTTGAATTCATGTTTTTTCTTTGTGTAAATTATGCATAAACTTGGGACGAACGCGTGCGATGTCACTTCCTGCAGATGTTTCTTTGGGCCTCTTGTTTCCTGCAGCGCCACCATATGTTCACTCCCACTGCTTTGTGTCGTACAACGTTCTGTCCAAACCCCATCTCGAATGAGGATGGGCGGTATATCGATATTGGCCGATATGGACCAATTTTTGGCGGCATCGGTATTGGTATTTTGATTTTAATTTGTTTTTATCAACATTAATGAGTAAAAGGAGTGGTCAGAGTGAATTCATAATATATCGGTATTAAATATAAAACATGGTCAACTGTCACACGTTCTTTTTCCTAAACTAATTTATAAAGTGCAGCATGGAAGCGGCTGTACACACTACTGAATGTACTGCATGTACTCTAAAGTATTGTACGCGTTTGTAAGTGTATTTGCAAACTTGACTCCAACGATAGGTTTGTGGGCGTCGCTATGAATTTGACAAAACAAAACAAAACAAAACATGGGCCCCTCGCCAATCTCCATCCGTGCATTTCCACTGCCCGCCTACACGTAACCACGGCAACAGCATGCTTAAAGGAAAAAAAGGCCTTGAATCGGGTCAATACAAATACAGTTCTTCTACAGTCGAGTCTTATTCTATTAATACGGTCATTCCTCCAACTCTTGGCCTTATTTGGAAACACATGGGAGTCGCCGCTGAAGTGAAACAGTGCCAGCTTCAATAATAAAAGATTAATGAGGGAATTTTATGTGGCAACAAAGTCGAGCCAAGTTTGATACGATGGAGGAGTGAATGAAATAAGAAACATTAGATTTTTGAAACCTGAGAGATGGGCACTGGCATTTACAACACATTTTATTATACATTTATACAATTTTAACATGTTTCGGTACCACTTTATAATAAATGTTAAACCTTAATTAGCCTTAATAAAGCATTAGCAAAGACTTAATGCCAAGAAATTAAACAACCATTTTAATCTGAAGAACTACTCTACTAAATATATTAAAAACAAAGAAGGTTTGCTTTGACAGATGAAGAGCGGGAAAATATATGTACTTCCCAGTGAAGAACCACAAAATCACATGTTTGGAGAGAATTCTGTTGGAAATTGTCTCAAAGTGCACATTATTCACAGGGAAATTCCAACCGCTGGAGAAATTGTGACAGTTTTTGACATCGCACACTGGATTTCAGAGCGATGTACTTGGGCCTCAGAACACCTGCCGTGGACAAATAAACAATACACAGTTACCTCTGGAACGTCCTCCTGCCAGCAGCGAAAATGGCCCTCACAAAAATCGACAATCAAGGACTGGGCCGAGGCGACCGACACGATATCAGACATTCAAAAAATCGGAAAAGAAAATCGCATTCGTTCTTGATTTGAAAATGGACAAATTCAAAAGACTATGGACTAAATGGTTTGGATTTTTGTTTACTGCTCTCGCTCTGGTCCTGTTTTGTTTAATTGTGTTCCCCCACAACCCCCACCCCCCTATATATATTTTTTATATTTGAAGGGGGAAAAAAGGTATTATTATAACTTTAATTTTTTTTTCATTTTAATTTTATTTTTTTTTATTATTGTTATTATTATTTAATTTTTTTCCTTCATTGTTTATAACGTTGACCTAGATTATATTACTTGAGACTGAAAACACTTCTTTTTTAACAACAAGAAGCCGTACGCTCCTTTATACTTTTAAGTACTGCATTTTCTCCACATTTGTTTTCGTTTATTTATTCGGCCTTCTGGGTATTTTATGAACTGTTGCAAACGTGCTGTGAAACTAAGAATTTCCTGGGTGTAATTTTAGCCCGGTGGTCATGTAACAAGTACGTGACCGTGCGATAAAAGCGGCTCGAGGGCAGAACGGGGTCAGTCAGGCTGTGTATTTGAGGACGTTTCCACCACATTCAAAACCAGCAGCATGTGAGCCGTTCTACAGACAAATATTGTGTTTAAACCAAAGGAAAACAGCGCCTTCTCTCTGAAGGGAATAATATGAACATTATGGACTGTAGCTAATTCTCTTGAGTTGTGGATTCATAAATAACTTGTTTTACTGACAATAATCGGTTTCAAACAGAAGTGTCACAAGTTGTTCTATTCCCTAATTCTCCCTGGTCAATATTGTGTGTTTGCGTTATTTATTCTCATTGGATGTTGAGTTTTAGCTTTTGGGGCCTATTTTAATTTGGATTTTAAAGGACACATACGATGCAACATTTCCCTTTTGGAGCTTTTAACCATTGTTCCGTCATCAAAAACATACCCGGAGTACCGCAGTATTTAGTGCCATTTACACTTGTCTACGAGGTCTTCTCCCTCTGAGCCTCAGAAAACACAATTTCCCAGATTCATCACTTCAAATGTGGAGAACTGGAGGTTTTATGCGCTGTTTTTGAGTTCATAAATCACTGGAAGACTCGTGTTCACTGCAAATGCGTGCTTGTATTGACATGTCGCACGCTAGCTTTTGCTTATTTTCCCATGGTAATTTCCAAATCCAGCCTGATATAGTGTCATGTGTGGTTTTCAATGTATGCATTAAATTTAAGTTCTTAAAAAGGAAATACAAGATTAAAGCTTCTCAAGAGCATCTTTAAAGGCTAAAAACAGTGCAAAAATGCTTAATGTGTCCTTTAAAGTGGTTTTAAGGCAATAATATCTTATCTTTACTCCACATTTGCTGTGACATTAAACTTTGAGGTGTACAGATGTCCAGTTTCCCTTCCAACAACTTAATTTGCTTTAACCAGAATAATAACGTACGATTTAAAATGGACAATCAATATTTATAGTCCTTGAATTTATTCTCACTAACTAACGAAATGGTTGACAACAGCCCTGAAGCAACGATTGTATTAAAATAATTTTTCACTGGTATAATAAAGCGAGGGAGAGGGGCATGTTTTTAATTGAAATTCTCACACAATCGTTAATTTAACCACAAGAGAACAGCTGTAATAGTGCAAGTATAACCACACTTAATAAGGCAGAAATGCTCATGAAATGCCTTGCTGAATTTATTTTCTCCCACTAAACTAACCCGAGGCGCAATTTGGATTAAATCTGTGGATATAATAAAAAATTCAAATTATTACTGTATTTTTTAAAAACTTTTTTTAATTTTTTGTCTGGTAGTTTTAACACTCAAACTGCATTGTATATGGATCATCTTTATTGTTATCTCAACAGACTCTTAAAACATGTCAAAAGATGTTTTCTCAGAAAGATTGCATTATTACATCGAAAAGAATAAACAATTTCGGATTTAATACACTTAAAAATAAATAAATGAATTAAAAATGAGTTAGTTGCAGCTAGGGATGTCACGATATGAAATTTTATTGTTACGATTATTGTGAGAAAAAACTGTGAAATCTTTCATTTCCTTTCATTCCCGTAGATCTGACAAGTTTGTGGCCGGATTTATGAGAATGAACTTTCTGAAAGACAAAATATGACAAAAAAACAGCCGGATATAAAAAGTTATGTTTATTTAAGTCTATTTTTTGGATGATAGATTGCACTAAAAAGACTTAATTTTGCTTCTAAAATGGTCCCGATTACCATTTTTTGGTTCTCACGATCGCATTGTGACCTGAATCATCCCGATTATCGATGAACCTGACATTGGTGACATCCCGAGTGGCAGCCCTGATCATTAAAATCATATATTTAACCTCCTTTGCAAGCGCCGTGTCTATGGACTCGACGGCGTGTTTTATTCCGGCTGCATCTCGTGTGTGTTTTTCCAGATTGTGTCGAACGTGCTGATCTTCTCCTGCACAAACATCGTGGGCGTGTGCACCCATTACCCCGCCGAGGGCTCGCAGAGACAGGCCTTCCAGGAGACCCGAGAGTGCATCCAGGCCCGGCTGCACTCGCAGAGGGAGAACCAGCAGCAGGTGAGCGGCGGGGCATCCGGGGCAGGAGGGTAAAGTAACCGGGCACAAAAAGTAAAAGTGCTGTGTTCAGCGGCTTGCACTTTACTTGAGTGCACTTTAAGGTGGATGCGTTTTACTTTCACGTCAAGTATCTGTACTTTCTACTGCGTTTTTGAACTGGACTGAAAAGTAAAAGTATTCTTCTTACGGTTTCATAAATGTTATTTATGTTTCAGCGCGTTTGTGTTGACATGTTGTGTACATTTTTGGAGTTCAAGTCTCAAAAACAAAAACCAAATCAGGCTTTGCTTTTAAATCACTTTTGTTCAGCACTTTATCAATAATATCAATCATTCTTTATCAATATCACAATTTGACGCTTTAATGGTTCTCAAAATCTGTGTGAATTACTTTTAGGTGTACTTTCATACTTTTACTGGAATAGATCTTTTGAATGAGCTACTTTTACTGGAGTATTTTTCTTGCTCCAATAGGGTCTAATATGAATCAACTTGAATAGAATTTACTGAGAAGGTGGTTCTGTGGAATACAATTTACAATCAGATTTTAAATACTGGGGATTTTTTTTCTATTTCTATCTCTTTTTTAAAAGTTTTTTTTTTACCCTGAAAATATTTTCCATGACCGCGGGATTCGTCTTTCCACATGGTTGCTTCAGAAATTGTTTTTTGGACAGACCACCAGATAGATTTTTGGGACTTTGTGAACAGCACGAGGTAAAATCTGTCATGACATGATATTATAAATGATATAATGTCCTCCTCAGGAACGTCTGCTCCTGTCGGTGCTTCCACGCCACGTCGCCATGGAGATGAAAGCTGACATCAACGCCAAACAGGAGGACATGATGTTCCACAAGATCTACATCCAAAAGCACGACAATGTCAGGTACAAGACTGTGACTCATGGATTAAAACCCATTAAAGATATATTGCGTAACCTTTCTACTGGAGATGCTTGTGGAGATCATAGACATTCCCTCTGCCTGTTGCTCAGACACGCCCACTTGGCTAGCGGTCATAGATGCTTACGCGGCGTGCGCAAGAGCAGAAACCTCACCTGAAAGTCAGTTAGCCTTTAGCGCGGACGACAGATGCTAATTATCGTCCCAAATAAAACACAATAAAACACACGCAACAACAATGACTCTTAACAACTTTGGCCTCACTTTAACCCCTCACGCTATCACTTTTCCTTTCTTTATTCCATTTTGTCCACCATCTTATGAAAGAGAAACTCTCTGCTCGATCTGCTGTGCATAGAAATAAAGCTGTAACGCTCTTATTTCCAGTCGGAACAATCATTTTGAAAAGCAGTTTGTTCTCCAAACCCACAAGTAAAACATTAGCCTGAAATAAGATGAACAATGACTCGGACTTTTAAACAGATTCTGCCGGGACGGTCCCTAAAACTCAAAAGGGGTCAATGTGGTCGATGGGTCGGTACATGACACTCTGATTATGCACAAATTGCGTTGTTTTGTGGGTTAATGATAACGGCTAATGCTAACTGCTAATGCTAACAACTATTAAAAAAAATACATGAGGCTGGCTTCTTCTTCTGCTACTTTTAACGGCGGTGGGCAAGCCAACTGAAAAGGTGCATTTACCGCCACCTACCGTAGTTGTATTTTACGCCATACCATTAAAAAAAAAAAGAAAAGAAAAAAGAGAGAGAGAAAAGTGGCTAAGTGGTTGATTCCGGGGTCACTCCTATGTTCCCCGAGACCTGAGTTAGGGTTTGGGTTAGGGTTTGGGTTAGGGTTGGGTTAGGGTTAGGGTTAGGGGTTGGGTTTGGGTTAGGGTTAGGGTTAGGGTTGGGTTAGGGTTGGGTTAGGGTTAGGGTTTGGTTAGGTAGGGTTAGGGTTAGGGTTGGGTGGGTTAGGGTTGAGGTTAGAGTTAGGGTTGTGTTAGGTTAGTTAGGGTTGGGTTGGGTTAATTGGGTTAGGGTTAGGGTTAGGGTTAGGGTTGGGTTAGGGTTGGGTTAGGGTTGGGTTAGGGTTGGGTTAGGGTTGGGTTAGGGTTGGGTTAGGGTTGGGTTAGGGTTAGGGTTGGGTTATGGGTTCTGCTATATTTTGTGCTGTAAAACCGTACATTTATGCACAACTATTGGGACTGTGCAACCTGAACTTGTAGCCTCTGCTATATTTTGAGGAGGTACCGTAGTTCCCCCGTTCATAGAAAAGGGGGAACTACGGTACCGGGCTTGGTTCAGTCCTGGTCTGACTCGACGTTCGTGTTGCCTTTGTTCACGATTAGGTTGGACTGGATTGTGTTCATGAGTCCGTAACTTCTCGTTTTAGATGTTGTGGAGCTTTCCAGATTGAGCACAAACTGACTCGGCGTAATGTCACGCAGCTGCGACCCAAACTGAGGTCTTATTGTCATTTAGGACCGTTAATCATGCGTGTGATATCGGATTTCAGATTCAATTCAGTTCGTCTGCCGCTGTATTGACTATTGTGGGCAATTGTGACAAGCAATTTGATCCATGTGTCTGTGTTGCTCCGATAAAAGATGCTCTCTGTCCCACAGTTGTAGTAGAAGCGGTAAAGTCCTGGTTTGGGCCCAGTTTAGCCCTGATGTAGACCTGGGTTGGTCCTCATGGTCTGGTTCAGGTTTAGTCCTGGTCAGAGGTGGGTAGTTATCAGCTACATTTACATCGTTACATTGACTTGATTTTGATCAAATTGAACTTCTCTGAGTTGTTTTCTGACATATTATTACTTCTACTTGAGATGCAGCGTGAGAGTTTTCTAAAGTTGTGTTTCCTCTTCTCACAAGTGACAAAATAAAATGATTTGAACATGTGTTTCTTCAGATATGATTTAGTTTTTCTCATTTTTGTGTCTGTCCTTTGAAAGCACCAGATTTTGTGAATTATTTGTCATTTAACAAGTTCAGTGTGTTTACATAAATCATGACTGTAAAGAACAGCTTTGGTCCGAGCGTTGATCCTTGTGGAACTCCGCAGCATTTCAGGCTTTTCATTGTTTATCTGGACAGTTTTGACGGCAGCTACTTTGTACTTCATTAATTTGATGTCATGATACGCTCGCTTGATGCAAGTATAGTATATTAGTATACAGTATAGTAGTATAATTTTTGTCTAGAATAATATCGAACTCTCAATTAGGACTACAATGATTAATCGACTGCATTTTGATCATCACAAACGTTACCTGGACTACACAGTACGGCTGTGGTCGAGTATCTCCACGTATCTAACAAAACTGCACTCACAAGACGACAACTGCACAACTAGTTATATCGGAAAGTACGAGTTAACGACGTATTCTTATGTTGGATATAAATGTTACTTCGATCAAACGCCTGATTCACTCCAAAATCTTCAGCTAACTCACTCCATATCTTCTATTTTTCGCGGCTGCCCATTATAAATCCTTTTAATTTAGATCAAATAAATGATCAACTAAAAAAAATGTTGGTCGACCGATTAATCGACTAAATGACTGAAGGATTACAGCTCAACTATAGACTCTAAAACACATATAAAAAAAAAAACAGCAGCATTATTAGATCAGAAAGAACATTTTTTGGGGGGATTTCTGATTTTCTTAAAGGACCACACTTTATTCATAAATATCCTCCATCTAGACGCCGTCCGTCGCCACATTCCCGCCTTTATTCTGTCGATGACGTATTTAAAATGTCAAATTTTTCATTCATTCTTTGCACTGAATGTTCCAACAATCAAAATTCACTTCGCACGTTACAACCGGGGTCATAAAAATGTGAGAGAAGATTGAATTTTGAGCCCCTAAAACACATTTCAGAACTCGTTTTGTAGCATTTACAGGTTTTAGCGGTGTTTTCTCGCCGGACGACATTTAAATTATCAAATGATTTTGTCATTTTGAGGCAGAAATGACACGTTGAGTTAAAAATGTGTGATATAATAAGCGTCTTTCTGAATTTTGCAGCCTTTTAAGAGAAAATATTGTCTTTATTGGACTGTTTTTGACTTATTATTGAGCAATCTTTCCATTTTGATTTGAAAAATATAAATGTAATGAATGCGCTGTTGGTTTTCATTCAACATACAAACGATGAAGATGTATTTAAAAACACTATGATGCCGTTTAAAGATCACAAATGGATGAATCCAAACTGCTCTGATCCGAAAGTCTCACAGCTGAGCCACTGCTGCCCCCTGTGGCTGCTTTAAATACTGAAAGGCACATAAAGTACAATGCAATGCTTTTCTTTGTTGTGTTTTTCGTTTTTGGGGTCATTTGCGGACCCCGTTCTTCCGGCTGACGCGGCACACTGCGTTCCCGTCGTCTCTTTGTCCTTCATTAACGGGCCGTTGTGCTTTTTCGTCTCGCTCTGAAATCCAGAACAGTCGCCGCCGCTTTGGTGAAAATGTCACGTTAAATGTCAGCGTGATCAGAGCGCGAATGGACAATCAGAACGGCTCCGGTCCAGATTGAAAGGGGATGGTCAGTCTGCATCTTCATGCATCTGTAACAGCATAGATGATTATCATGATTATGAATTATTATTATTATGATATGATTATGATTATTATTATTATGTTATGATTATTATTATGATTATGATTATTATTATTATTATGATTATATTATCATTAAAAAACATTAACAAACTCAGAGGTTTTAGTCAGCAACGTCCTGGAATCAAGCTCTGTAAGTGTCGGATGAAGGTGTTTTTTTATGTACTCGTTGTCTGATTACTGAAACGTCATGTGACCAGTTACAGCTGATGTGAGTAGTCTGATTTCCTTCACAATGTGCAGGTTTTGACAGGAAAAAAGTGCCCAAAAAAACCACACATATATATATATATATATATATATATATATATATATATAGTATATATGTATATGTATATATGTATATGATATATATACTAATATATATATGTATTATATATTAGTATATATATGTATATAATATATTATATTATATATATATACTATAATATATACTATATAATATATATGTATATATAGTATATATTATATATGTATATGTATATAATGTATTGTATATATATATATATATATGTATATGTATATGTGTGTGTGTTTGTGTTTTTCTATTTCTCTCTCTCTTCGTTCTCCCCCTCCCCCCTCTCCCTCCCTCTCTCTCCTCTCCCCCTCTCTCCCCCCTCTCTCCTTCACCCCCTCCCTCCCCCCTCTTCTCTCTTTCTCCTCTCTTCTCTCTTCTCTCCCCTCTCTCCTCTCCCCTCTCTCCTCCCCCTCTCTCTCCCCCCTCTCCTCCCCCCCTCTCTCCCTCCCCCCCTCTCTCTCCCGCTCTCTCCCCTCTCTCTCCCTCTTTCCTCTCTCTCGCTCTCTCTTCCCCCCTCTCTCCTCCCTCCTCCCTCTCTCCTTCCCCCCTCTCCCTCTCTCCTTCCCCCCTCTCTCTCTCCTCTCCCTCCCCCCTCTCCCCCCCCTCTCTCCTCCCCCTCTCCTCTCTCCCCCTCCCTCTCTACTCCCCCCCTCTCTCCTTCCCTCTCTCTCCCTCGCTCTCTCTCCCTCGCTCTCTCTCCTCCCCTCTCTCCTTCCCCCCTCTCTCTCTCTCCTTCCCCCCCCTCCCTCTCTCCTTCCCCCCCCTCCCTCTCTCCCTCTCTCCTCTCTCCTCCCCTCTCTCTCTTCTCCCTCTCTCTCTCTCTCCCCCTCTCTCTCTCTCCTCTCTCTCTCTCCTCCCCCTTCTCTCTCATCCTTTTCCTCCCCCCCTCTCTCTTCCTTCCCCCCTCTCGTTCTCCCTCTCTCTCCCCTCCCCCCTCTCTCCCCCTCTTCTCTCCTCCCCTCCCCCCCTCTCTCTCCCCCTCTCTCTCCCCCCCTCTCTCTCCCCTCTCACTCTCCCCCCTCTCTCTCTCCCCCTCTCATCCCCCCTCTCTCTCCACTCTCACACTCCCTCTCACTCTCCCCCTCTTCTCTTCTCCCCGCCCTCTCCCTCCTCTCTCTCTCCCCCCCCTCTCCCTCTTACATTTACCAGTGTCTGCTCTTGAGCCTCACAGCGACAGTTCTCAGGAAACAAATCACTTTTTCCAAGAAACTGTTCCCAAAAGACCAGACTTAATCGTAGTTTCATTTCTTTAGATATATTTAGACTCTGCAAAGACCAAATCTGTAAGACTTGGTATAACTCTTTTTCTACATAACTGAAACTTGGTCAAGCGAAACATTGACCAAAATAAATAACCCAGAAAGATCAATGTATGAAGCTAAAGCAGTCATAAATGTGTAATGTTTGAATAAAAACATCAATATGTATTGCTTTACCTAAATATAGAAAATAAATACATAAATATACGGAAAAAGGTGGCATTGTACATATATATATATATATGTATATATTTTAAGGTTAATATTTATTGTTTAAACTTTAAGCCATGAATACCAGTCAACTGAATGTGTGTTAATCAGGAAGGCTGGTGTATGGAAACGGTGAGGAAATTATAACACAAATATTTTAATTCTAGTGGAAATGATATGAACGTAAACATCCTTTCAGCTCATTTATTTTTGGAGCTCGCTGATATTTCCAGAGACTGACAAAGTGTTTCTGCCTTTCCTCTCGCAACCCTTCAGTGAACGCTTGGATGTGTTTTAACAAAAGGCTGGCACAAAGTAAACGGAACTGTAACTACGGCGTTTTGTCATTGCATTCATTTGTCTGGAAACCAAAGAAGTCAGTTTGAGTAGTTTGGCCATATTGACAATAATAACTCGCATCAGCAAATTTCAGACATTTTTGCAAACAATTAAATGATTGTCATTTCAAGGCATAAACTTTTTGCTGCTGTTTTAATTTGTTTTTATCGTACATGTTTATTAACCACAGTTTAATGGTATTCTAGCATTGTTAACATCAGTTATATTTGGATTGATTCATCTGTGTTCAGTAATCGTGTGTTGTCCTGTGTTCGAGGTGCTCAGAAAATGTCTGCTTTCACTTACCCCCTACCCCCGCCTTCTCTCCGGAGACACTTTTTTATATCATACAAAAACTATTGTATTGTATCTAGTTCCAGTCGGCTAATACACTTAAAACTATGTGTAAATATAGTAATAATAATTATAATAATAATAATAATAATTATGATACTAGTAATCATCATCGTCATCATCGTTGTCGTTATCGTCGTCATCATTAAAAATAATGATAAAAACGATGATAATAATTATGATAATAATAATGCCTGATATTTGCTTATTTGTCTGTGTTTTGTTGTGATAATAATAATAATAATAATAATAATAATAATAATAATAATAATAATAATGATGCTTGATATTTGCTAATTTGTCTGTTTTGTAGTGATAATAATAATAATAATAATAATAAAAAAGTCACCCGCGACCCCTAACGGGAACAAGCGGTAGAAAATGGATGGATGGATGGATAATAATAATAATAATAATAATAATAATAATAATAATGATAGGGATAATGATAGTGATGATGATGATGATATTTGCTCATTTGTCTGTGTTTTGTAGTGGTGATGATGATGATGATGATGATGATGATGATGATGATGATGATGATGATGATGATTTGTCTGTCCCACAGTATCCTGTTTGCCGACATCGAGGGCTTCACCAGTTTGGCGTCTCAGTGCACGGCGCAGGAGCTCGTCATGACGCTCAACGAACTCTTCGCTCGATTTGACAAACTCGCTGCGGTAAGAAATACTTTAGATGTACTATAACTTTACTGTACACGGATCCAATGAGGTCTGAATTTTTTATCCTGGAAAAAAACACATGTTTGATTAGTTTTTATGTTTCACGGCAAAGATTCAAGATGCATTTTTGAAAATAAATGCAAGGGTTAAACTGTTTATTAATGTGTTCTTGATTTGTTATTTTGGTCATTTGATTTGGAACGGAATAAGATCTCGCAATATTAAAATTAAGGCTGGTGAGTTATATCTCTTGAGAAGCTGAAGTGCCAAAAATCAGTGCGACAAAGACAAAAAACACACACAAAAAACCAAATTGTGAGGCCAAAACTGTCAACCGAACCGCTCATTTTGTGTTAGAAATGGACAGAAATGGACCCACTCTTGTGTCTTGTCTCGTCCTGTGGAAATTGCGTAAGGTTATTTGATAAAGTCAGTTTAAATCGCATGCCACACCTTTTTAAAACGGCATTGAACTGTTTTTGCCCTGGAGCTCTTCACTCATTCAGTGTAAAGACAATGGATAAATGAACCTTTCTGAGCTTTTAATCCTGTTCTAACATTGTTCCCTCCTGAAAAAATACACCTGGAGTTGCATTTAGCTTCATTCACGCTGTTTAAAGTCCTCTCCCTCCGAGCGTCCAAAAACACTCCGCTCTGATATTCCCCGATCTGTGATGTCAACGCTCCGAGATTCTCTGCAAAACTCTCATGAACACAAACAGAACCAAACCAGAGATTTAAAAGGCAAACTTGACAGAAAACTAAATATTAGCCCGGCATATGTCCCATCCTGTATCTGTCCAACGTTACCCCAGGCCAGTCCTTCACGGTCGGCTCCGTCCCCGTCATCCACAGCCGAAAGTACATTCCACAGGTACATTCCACAGGTATCCATGGATCCTCTGTCGCTGGAGTCCTGCATCCGAGCGAGTCTGTGCTGTTTTTAAGTCCTTGAATCATCACCAGACTCAAATCACGATCATTACAACTGCGTGGCTGCATTAGCATGGCGGAGGAAAGCTAGCATTTGTTTCTCTCCTGTGTAGTTTCCTATGCTGCCTGTAGATGGAGCCAAAAGGTCAGTTCTAAGACAGAGTGACATAAACATGTGATGCTAAAGTAAAGGTACAAGAGCAGGTTTAAAGGCCAATAACAATAGAAACGGTGCATAATCTTTGCCCTTTAACGCGTGGTTCAGCTCTGGATCCATTCTGTTCACACAATGTGCTGTTCAATTCACACATTGACATATGTTCTGACAGAGAATGACTCAATCTGCTGTTACATCACCTCAAATGACCCAACACGTGACCTCATACAGTACCAGAATACTGCTGTCTTTGTGTTTGAAACACGACGGTTAAAAAAGCGTTATGTTTGCGTCACTTGTTTGGAAAATAACTTTGATTTGCTCCGTTCTCACTAATACAGCGCAAAGCCTAAACTGCTCAGATGACGCCATGTTCTTATGATTTTATGAAAGTGATGCTTGAGATGCGTCACTCGGAACTGACTCCTGCAGTGTCCGTCTGCGTGACATAATATTAGATTTTTAAAAGTACGTCTGTCGGCGTCGCCACGTTTGTTTCACGAGAGTCCGTCAGGCCAGAACCGAGCTGTAATCCGAGTCCACGGAAGAGTAAGTGTCAAAACAAGTGGAGAGACGAGGGGGAAATATAGTTCTTATTATTACCGTTTAGTTCAAAGCCTAAACTGATCAAATAACACTTTGGATTTTAGAAGTAACTGTGTTCTGAGTGACTGTACCGAAATACTCGTTCTCAAGATGAATACCAGTATTCTCAGCCTGTATTTTCAGTATATATGTGTTTGTTTACTTCCTGACACCTGACTAAATGTGTCGTGTTATTATCTTCTGCACAGACACGCCGCCATTGTGTCTGATTAAATCCAATTAACTTCTTGATTAAACCTCGTTTGTATCTAAAGGTTATGTTTGTTCTTCCTGCGATATCCACTCTGAGACTCTGACTTCCAGGTATTGTTTCAATCTAAAGGACCTTAGAAAATATATAACATTACTTTTTGAGTAGTTTAAAGTTTAAACAGCTTTATATTACTTTGGGGGAAGGGGATGTTAAAGCTGCACAATGTAGCTTATCTGGACTAGTGTCCTCCACCTGCTTGTCTCCATGGAGATGATCAGGTCTGTGGAGAGGCGACACCACTACCTGAAAGAGTTTTCAACTAAATAAATGCTAGATAAATGGGTTTAATGCCATACTACGGAACCTTCAGGGCGAGCAATAACATCTCAGTGGAGACGCACAGATTGCGGACCCTCCACCAGAAAAATTACATACTGCACCTTTAACGGGCACATTTGCAAAATTGACTTTCTTGAGCTTTTGTTTTGTTTTGTTGTTGTATCGTCGTTCCGTCGTCCCAAACGTTCTTGGATTTATATTTAGCTTCCTCCACCGTTTACGAGCGCGTCTTCTCTGAGCCTCACAAAGCACTCTGTTGAAATTTCCCTGGGCCTGTTGCGTTCCTGTGTTGTTTTGAAGTCCATAAAACCGTCAGCAGGCACAATTGGCTTCATTATTTATTTATTTTTCATCGTTCATTCTTACCTGTTACAGCAGAGGGCGCTCAAATACCTAAACACCTCATTGAAAACAGAGGGTGTGGTGCATTTCCCAAATGTAGACTTTATTTTAAGTTAAAAAAAATAGACTCAAAAGCATTTTTAAAACCCAATTAAAGCCACAAGACTTTAATCCCTCAATGGCGTGTACACACTTTATTGAACTAATACGTTTCGCTGGCAGTCATACATATCGCACACCGCTGTAGTGCCCTTGAGCAAGACACTCCACCTGCCCTGACTCCGGCACCGCTACACGCCGGTTTATCCCTCGATGCAAAGTGCTTTGAGCGCTCAAGCGAGGTAGAAAAAGAGCACTGCGCAATAACGACCACTTACTAATATGCATGCGATTGTCCAACCCGCCGAAACCACGGCGATTGCATTGAATCCGTGCCGTTTCCCCCTCCCCCCCTTCCCCCCCCCCCGGCTGTCCAACCCGCCGAAACCACGGCGATTGCATTGAATCCGTGCCGTTTCCCCCTCCCCCCCTTC
The DNA here is from genome assembly GCA_015082035.1 of Chaenogobius annularis. Taxonomy (NCBI): domain Eukaryota; kingdom Metazoa; phylum Chordata; class Actinopteri; order Gobiiformes; family Gobiidae; genus Chaenogobius; species Chaenogobius annularis. The sequence goes on from BJKM01000387.1 coordinate 493,650, forward strand.
CCCCCCCCCCGGACGCGGCGGTCCCTTATCCGCAGCGTGTGGGCGGTTGTTAAGAGGCCTGTTTGTTTTTGCCGGCTGTAAATCTAACCTCGCTCCAAAGGGGAAACTCATGATAACCACCTGAGTGTCTCTGCAGCAAAGGATTCTGGGAGAACGCCACAAAACCCTCCATTGTGCGTGTAGGCGGCGACGCGGCGTGGCCAATCGGAGCGCGTTTGCTGTCTGAGCGCATCTCGGCCCGTTCACGCGCATTATGAACGAGGTGTGATCGTGTTGTTGTGTGAATATTGATCGGGGCTTTGTCTTTGACGCACAAATATGGACAATGACAGTCGGCGTCGGCGACGGATCGATAACAAGCTCCAGCTGATGAGACGGTTGTATAATATGACGAGACCTTTTTGTTATCAGTTGTTTTGATTCATTTTACACATGAAGGGCCAGATGAGAGCGGGGAAAGGATAGCAATTTTTTTCAAAATTTGAAGCAGCAAATCTGCCAGAAAAATTTAGAAAAAACATGCAAATTTTTTCATGAGGCCATGGCAAAAAAAATTATGACAAAAACTGGAGCGACACTATAACTGACATACGGCCAATTTTTATTTTATTTATTTTATTTATTTTATTTATTTTATTTATTTTATTTATTTTATTTATTTTATTTATTTAATTTATTTTTTATTTAATTTATTTTATTTTATTTATTTTATTTAATTTATTTATTTTATTTTATTTTATTTTATTTATTTTATTTATTTTATTTATTTTATTTATTTTATTTATTTTATTTATTTTATTTATTTAGTCCTGTTTACATATAAAATGACTACATCTGAGCGTTATTTACTTCAGCGCTTTCTTCCTCCAGGAGAACCACTGCCTGCGCATTAAGATCCTCGGCGACTGTTACTACTGCGTGTCCGGTTTACCTGAGGCCCGGGCCGACCACGCCCACTGCTGTGTGGAGATGGGACTCGACATGATAGAGGCCATTTCGTGAGTCCAAACATACACGCAGAGAAAAGAGCGCATTAACCTGGTTTGTCCAATAAAACTCCCTCCAGATGTGATTTTGAGGTCCTCTGCTTTTTCCCACTCTTCATCTGTCAAAACAAGTTCGAATAATGCAAAATATGTGTTTAAGTCCAAAGTATTTAGGCCACAGAGTAAACACTGCCCTGCATTCAGTTCATGTGAATAATCTAAACGTGACATATTTGAAAAGGATTTGCTGAGTGTGTGTGTGTGTGCGTTTGTGCGTGTGTGTGTGTGTGTGCGTGCAGCCTGGTGCGCGAGGTGACGGGCGTGAACGTGAACATGCGCGTCGGCATCCACAGCGGCAGAGTCCACTGCGGCGTCCTGGGACTCAGGAAGTGGCAGTTCGACGTCTGGTCCAACGACGTGACGCTGGCCAATCAGATGGAGGCGGGAGGCCAAGCCGGGTGTGTATAAACGTCCCTAGCAACGGGAAAAGTGCGTTGTTTTTTACGTCCCTGATGAACTTTGACCTCATGCGACGTGATTTTCAGGGTGGTCGTGTGGTCTTAGATGAACAAACTGTTTTTAAATGTCTTTTTTCAGTTTTATTCGCTGTTTTTGTAGCTTTATTTGGCAACAAACGACATACTCTACAGTCAAAACTAGCATATCTTAAAAACAACGGTCACAATCGTTTCCACGCGTCGACTCGTTGGCCCACGCTTGACATTTCCATTCGTTATTTTACCGGGAAAATAAGCGTTCGATCTGGTAAAAAAGGGCAAAAAGAACAGAAGTTGTGAGTGAATGAACATTTATGCACTTCATGACGTATTTTGACGTGTTAATTGGGGGTTTTGCGTGTGCAGTTTTGTTCGGACAAAGATGAGAGCAAAGAGACTTTATTTGTCCAACTTTCGAGAAGAAAACATGCAATGAGAACATGAAGCTGAATGAAACTAAACTTGGGCCTGGACTGTGCAGCTCGAGCCACAATACGAGAATTCAAATCTGTTCTGTGGCTTTGAGCGGTTTTATAACAACATGTGGAATAAGTTTAGAGTTAACTTAGACTTTCTGGTCATTTTGCTTTCTTTTGTTCTGTTTGTTTGTAAAAAATTGTGGGAAAAAAAAAAAAAGAGAAAAAACAACAAATAAAGGTTGAAAATAAATCGAAGTCGAAAAAGATTCAGTCGCAGTTTTCTGGAAACTATATTTTCTTGTGTTCTGATATTAAGGGCAAAGTGGACTTGATTTTGATTTAAAAAAAGAGAGACTAAGTTTTTGTCTGACTTTGCCCTAATCAATGCTGAACGAGTGTTGAATGTTGAGTAAAAATCTATTATTTCTCACTCTTTCAAAGTAATGGTTGTTTTGCAGCATTTGTCCGGATTTAGAATTGGACCGTTGCTTTAAATATTCGTGTATCTGCGTGCAAAAACTCCAAATAACACGTGTATTCTGTGGCTTCTCCGTCTCAGCCGTATCCACATCACGAAGGCCACGCTGAACTACCTGAACGGCGACTACGACGTGGAGCCTGGAGCGGGAGGAGAGAGGAACGCCTATCTGAAGAGGAACAACATCGAGACCTTCCTCATCGTGGGCTGCAGCCAGAAAAGGGTACGTTTACTGTGTCGTACCGGTGTGGGCCACTAGAGGGCAGCGGCACGCGCGCGCTGTACACTGTAGTCCATAGGAAGGGAGGAAGAGAGGGAGAGAGGGAGAGAGGGAGGGAGAGAGAGAGAGGGAGGAAGAGAGGAAGGAGGAATGAAGGATGGAAGAGAGGAAGGAAGAGAGGAAGGAAGAGAGGGAGGTAGAGAGTGAGGAAGTGAGGAAGGAGGAATGAAGGATGGAAGAGAGGAAGGAAGGAAGAGAGGGAAGGAGGAAGGAAGAGAGGGAGGAGGGAGGAAGAGAGGGAGGAAGGAAGGAAGGAAGAGAAGGGAGAGAGAGAGGAAGAGAGGGAGGAATGAAGGATGGAAGAGAGGAAGAAAGGAAGGAAGAGAGGGAGGAGGGAGGGAGGAAGGAAGGAAGGAGGAAGGAAGAGAGGGAGGAGGAGGAGGGAAGAGAGGGAGGAGGGAGAGGAAGAGGAGGGGAGGAATGAAGGATGGAAGAAAGGAAGGAAGGAAGAGAGGGAGGAGGGAGGGAGGGAAGGAAGGAAGGAAGAGAGGGAGGAGGGAAGAGAGGGAGGAGGGAGGGAGGGAGGAAGGAAGGAGGGAGGAAGAGAGGGAGGAGGGATAAAGAGAGGGGAGGAATGAAGGATGGAAGAGAGGAAGGAAGGAGGAAAGGAAAAAGGGAAGGAAGGAGTGAAAAATGAAGGAAGGAAGGAGGAAAGGAAGGAAGGAAGGAAGGAGGAAAGGAAGGAAGGAAGGAAAGGGATAGATGAAGAGCGAAAGGAAGGAAGGAGCTTTCTTCCTTCCTTCCTTTCCCCTTTCCTCCCTTACTTTCTTCCTTCCTTCCTTTCCTCCTTCCTTCCTTCCTTCCTTCCTTGCCTCCTTTCCTCCTCCTTAAGCCGCTGACTAAAGTAATAACATTACTGTTTTAAACGATGAACACATTTCTTTGTCCTGGAATGTTTCATAATTAGAGACAAAGCAATGTTTTAACTGGTTAAAGCTAAATGAGGTCATGTCTGAGGTCATGTCTGGGGTCATGTCTGAGGTCATGTCTGAGGTCATGTCTGGGGTCATGTCTGAGGTCATGTCTGGGGTCATGTCTGGGTCATGTCTGAGGTCATGTCTGAGGTCATGTCTGGGGTCATGTCTGAGGTCATGTCTGAGGTCATGTCTGAGGTCATGTCTGGGGTCATGTCTGAGGTCATGTCTGAGGTCATGTCTTAGGTCATGTCTGAGGTCATGTCTGAGGTCATGTCTGAGGTCATGTCTGAGGTCATGTCTGAGGTCATGTCTGGGGTCATGTCTGAGGTCATGTCTGAGGTCATGTCCTGAGGTCATGTCTGGGGTCATGTCTGAGGGTCAATGTCTGAGGTCATGTCTGAGTCATGTCTGGGTCATGTCTGAGGGTCATGTCTGGGGTCATGTCTGGGGTCATGTCTGGGGTCATGTCTGGGGTCATGTCTGGGGTCATGTCTGAGGTCATGTCTGGGGTCATGTCTGAGGTCATGTCTGGGGTCATGTCTGGGGTCATGTCTGGGGTCATGTCTGGGTCAGTCTGTCTGGGTCATGTCTGGGGTCATGTCTGGTCATGTCTGGGGTCTGTCTGGGGTCATGTCTGGGGTCATGTCTGGGGTCATGGTCATGTCTGGGTCATGTCTGGGGTCATGTCTGGGGTCATGTCATGTCTGGGGTCATGTCTGAGGTCATGTCTGAGGTCATGTCTGAGGTCATGTCTGGGGTCATGTCATGTCTGAGGTCATGTCTGGGGTCATGTCTGGGGTCATGTCTGGGGTCATGTCTGGGTCATGTCATGTCTGGGGTCTGTCTGGGGTCATGTCTGGGGTCATGTCTGGGTCATGTCTGGGGTCATGTCTGGGGTCTGGGGTCATGTCTGAGGTCATGTCTGGGGTCATGTCTGGGGTCATTTGGGGTCTTTGACTGTCTTTAGTTCATTTCAGTCCATTCATTGACTCTCCTTGTGCCGCTGTAGTCACTGTGACCGTCTCTGACTTCAGAATCAGACATTTCACTTGTCGTTTTCAGAAAGAGGAGAAAGCCATGATCGCCAAAATGAACCGGCAGAGGACCAACTCGGTGACGCACAACAGTGGGCACTGGACGGACCGCCCGTTCTACAACCACCTCGGAGGAAACCAGATCTCCAAAGAAATGAAGCGGATGGTGAGCGACGCCCACGCCGTTTCGCTGCGTCGCATCCTCCGACGGACGCGCAAACATGAGCACTTTAGAAACACAAGAGGGGGCAGGAAGTCGGACCCCCATGAACGCAGGAATAACACTAATACACTTTTTTTTAAACAATAAACCTTCGTCTTTTAATCGTCACCAATAAACTGCTCTTTTTGCAGCCTTTTTAACCGTTTTTATTAAAGACGATGCGCTCGAGATTCGAATATTTTGCAGATTTCCAAAACGCCACTCGCGATGTCGTAAAGTACGTGTTCGAATACAAACAGAAAAACACAAAGAACTCGACACAAATATTCACACAAACTTCAGTCCAAAGTGTTCTAATCCAGTTTGAATGTATTTTTTCCATTTTGTGAATGTTTTGAAATAACTTCATTTCGTGTCATCCGTTTGCCTCTTTCCCTGCTCCGGAGGTATCCATTTGTTGTGCCCATGGCCAGAGTTTTAAGGCCCAAACACATAGTTCTGAAACCCTGTGGAATAATGAGGCTTTTTTTTAAATTTATTTTTTTAACAAAGACAGTTTTTGGCATTTTGATGTAAAAATGCCACTAAGAAACAATTTCAGATTTTCCTCAATAATTCAGTTTATTTGTAAATATTCTCCAAGTAGAAGTCAGTTTCCTACAGTTCAACATTTATTTGCTCGATAATGTATTTCAAATGTCTAAATGTGCAATAGAAATAAAGGTTGACGAATTAAATAGTCGTCGCGGTTCTGCATTTGGCACATCTTGAACTCGCCACGGCGTTTAGCCCCGGCGGATTAGCCCCAGACGGCTCGATTAGCCCCGGACGGCCCGATTAGCCCCGGACGGCCCGATTACCTTCCGACGGCTTATTAGCCCGGCTCGATTAGCCCCGGACGGCTCGATTAGCCCCCGGACGGCCCGATTAGCCCCCGGACGGCCCGATTACCTTCCGGACGGCTCGATTAGCCCCCGGACGGCTCGCCCTGGCGCCGCGGCGTTCCGGCGCTCGTTGAACTGTATTTAGAGCCGTGGTTTCTCCGCTTTGTGATTTCGTTTAGCGCGAGATGAGAGTGAGAGACTTCAGGAGGAGCCGGCTGAATTAGCATCGGGATTATTCGGTGAATCGTGATTATTCACAAAATAATTGTAAGAAGCAAAAAATAATAATCATGACAGTTTTAAAAGCAGAATTAAGTATTTTTAGTTTAATTTTTGCGTGTCGTATTTCACTTTATTTTGTCTTTAAGAAAGTTCCGTTAAAGTCGGTCACGAACTTGAGGAAGAGTCACATGACCTCGATAAAGACGGAAAATGAAAGATTTCACTGTCGTTTGTTTTCAGTAATCGTGAATAATCGTTAAATCGTGATGGTTTTTTTTTTCACGTTAAACGTAAAACTAAATTTCATTTTCTTTCCCCTTTTTAATCGTCTCGTCAGCGCTCGCCAACATGTGACCTGCTTTGTGGAATCCAACTTTCTGAACCATCAATTTTTGAGGAAAGTCTGAGCAGAAAAGACTTTCACTTCGCTTCTAAAGTCGTCACATTTCTTTTAATTGAACTAAAAAAATATCTATTTTAGTTTGGAAATCGTCACTTTTCTATAAATTCAATACAAAATAATGAAAAACATCTTCAAAAAATGTCAATTTTTTAGTCTTTTCGATGATATTGTGCCTTAAATAAACACGATTATTGATTAACCTAATACAAATCTGCGCTTTCATACTTTTACTTTGACTTGAGCCACTTTTTGTTCCTGTACTTGTACTTTTTTACTCCAGTACAAGGCTGAGTTCTTGGTCCAAACTGGTTCTGTTCCGTGTCACGCATTTTCCCCCACATTTTCCCCTGAAGTTTATTCCAAACGTTGAGTCCGGTTTGATCCACTTTATGCATTTGACCCTCCAAAAGTCACCGGTTACCCTGGCGACCGACAACGACAGTCTCACAAGAGCTCGTTCAAAGCGTCGACAGAAAAATGATCTCAGTCTTGTATTTTCTGAGGCTGAAGTTAGAACCGTCGTGTCGACATTTGTCCAGTAGAGGGAGCACTAACTCCACGGATGGCACATGTGTCTGTCTGAACGACACACAAACACTTTTAAATACTTCATACTTCAGTCTTTGAAAGAGGATGTTGTACTTATTGAAGGGTTGTTGTTTTTGTCTTTATTCCATTTTGTCCGCGTCCGTGGTTCTCAAACGGGGGGTCGCGAGATGCACGTTTAAATGATCGTACTGCGTTAAATCTGGCCTCTTCTGCGTCCAAAACAGTACTTTACTGTGTTACTTTATTGTACTTTATTGTGTTACTTTATAGTACTTTATTGTGTTACTTTATAGTACTTTGTTGTCCTTTATTGTGTTACTTTATAGTACTTTGTTGTGTTACTTTGTTGTGTTGTCGGAGCCACTTTCACTAAAACACACTCAATTACATAAATGTTTACAGCTCCTCCCTTTCTGGCTTCTTTCCTTCCTTCCTTCCTTCCTTCCTTCCTTGCTTCCTTCCTTGCTTCCTTCCTTGCTCCTCCTTTCCTTCCCTTCCTCTCCTTTCCTTGCTTCTTCCTTCCTCCTGTTCCTCCCTCCCTTCCTTCCTTTCCTTCCTCTCCTTCCTTTCCCTCCTTCTCCCTCCCTCCCCTTCTTCCTCTCCTCCCCTTCCCTCCCTCTTCCTTCGCTTCCTTCTTCCTACCTCCCTTGCTCTTTCCCTTGCTTCTTTCCTTGCTTCTTTCCTTGCTTCCTTTCCTCCTCCTTTCCTCCCTCCCTCCCTTCCCTCCTTCCTTTCCTCCTTCCTTCCTTCTCCCTCCTTCTTCTTTTCCTCCCTCCTTCTTCCTCCTTCCTTTCCTTCCCTTCCTTCCTTCTCCTTCCTTCCTTCCTTTCTCCCTCCCTCCCTTGCTTCCTTTCCTCTCTTCCTTCCTCCCTTCCTTCCTTTCCTCCCTCCCTTGCTTCCTTTCCTCCCTCCTCCCTTCCCCTCCTTCCTTCCTTCCCTCCTTCTCTTCCTCCTTCCTTCCCTTCCTCCTCTTCCCCTTCCCTTCCTTCCTCTTCCTCCTCCTCCCTTCCCTCCTTCCTTCCTTCCTCCTTCTCCTTCCTCCCTTCCTTCCTCCTTCCTCCTTCCTCCTCCTTCCTCCTCTCCCTCCTTCCTCCTTTCCTCCTTCCTCCTCTTCTTCCTTCCTCCCTTCCTCCTCCTCCTCCTTCCTCCTCTTCCTCCTTCCTCCTTCCTCCCTTCCCTCCTTCCTCCCCTTCCCTCTCCCTCCTTCCTTCCTTTCCTCCTTCCCTCCCTCCCTCCTTCCCTCCCTTCCTTCCCTTTCCTCCTTCCTTCCGAGCTGAATGTTCCTTGTATGTCTTGACTAACCAGGGCACTCAGCAGGCTACATTTCCATCGTTACAAAATGCATAATTAATAATACTAACGACAATGCCAGTGCACACTTCTCTCTCAGCTGAGCGTCTGAGGGTCCGACCTGAGGGAAGGAGCTCAGACTCGATGAATGTCCCGCCGACTCGAGCGCGTTGTGTTGTGCAGTTTGAACTTTTCCCTGAGAGAGTTCTTTTGTGCCTCGATTTGAAAATAATGCAAACGCGCTGCAGAAGACTTTCAACATTGTTTTTCCACCTGAAATGGTGCTGTTTTTCTAAAGTATCGTCTCTGTCTGGACACCAAACGCACAAAGTGTTTCATTGTGCTGTTTATTTATGACACTTTGTTTTCAACAATATTATGCATTTAGAAAAGGGTTTTACTGGGAATATCCGCTTTATAACTCTTGGATTATCGTGCCAAGACAAACAGACAAAAGGGCGTGACAGATCATTTAGTCGACGTAAACAACAACACGCAACAGTTTGTGTGTGTGTGTGTGTGTGTGTGATTTTAAACATTTGTTTTATTGTGTGTGTGTTCAAGTAGAAAAGAAAAATCTAAAGGAGAAAAAAAATCATAATAACGATGACTATAATAATAATAATAATAATAATGACAATAATAATAGTAGAAACAATTATAACAAATAAAGAAAAAATAATAAAATAATAATAAATAATGAAAAAAATAAAAACAAATAAAGTTGTAGTAGTTCAGTAATTTGAATATTCTAATTCATTTGGATCATTTTCTGTCGTAACATATCGCACTTTTATATATAGACCTTCTTTAGGTCTGTTTATTAACATTTATACTGTAAGCTTTTACACTGAAACAACACGGTCCCATCTGCACCAGAAGGAGTTTTATTATTTCATTTAATCGATGCGTTGTAATTGTAACTTCAAAGAATGTTTTCTTGAAATGTGTTTGAGACCTAAAGCTGCTCTTCAAGCACCAGCACCAAACTTTACTTAATTGCACAGGATTTGCTGATAACTAATTCTAAGTCTGATTTAGGACAGTTTCAACTCCAGTTTTCTGTCAGATCCATTTGACTCAAAAACTAAATAACATCCAAAATCCCCTCTCTAAACTATTACTTTAAACCTGTATTTTTCATGTGCCAAATATGTGCATTTTTACACATAGAATCCCCTTTTTATGTGAAAACCTGACATTACATTTCTTAAATACAGGTCTAAATTCTTCCTTTCCACATGCAGTGTCTCGCTTTAAGAGGGAAAAATACAACTAAACGCCACGAGAAAAGTCACTCTTAAAAAGAATGAAAATAGAGAACAAATTTTAGGTCATAAGTTTTGTGACGTGCTGAAGTTTCAATCTAAGTCTTTTCTCTTTGTGTGTTTTCCAGGGATTTGAAGACCCGAAGGACAAGTGAGTTTCTGCTTCTTATTGCTGTATTTGGACGTCGTCTCTTACATTGACTCACAAAGGAGCGTTTAACTACTGCGCGACGGCCCGAAGGAGGATTTACTGTAAAAAGAACTGAAGGCAAAAGGACACGTTTTGCTCCTTTTACTCCCGAGGTCTTGAAACGACACTTGCTCCTGCTGCTGAGGCGGTTTTGGTTTAATTAGACACTTTAGTCACACGTCGGGCGCGTTGAGCTATTTTAGATGAACTTATAGTGGATAAAATGACATTCTTTGACATAAAACATGGATTTGGCAAACAAAGAAACACATAACTTTACATCTTTCATATTTGTTGCTTTTCCCACATTAGTTTGCCCCTTTTTTGTATAATTGTCCTTGTCTAAACCTTTTTTTTTGACATGTCTACGATCCAATAACTCCAGAAATCAGATGTTTCGGTCTGCAAACAGGATAAGCATCACCAGCAGTTTGATGTCAATAACACAAAGCTGCTGTGTAAATCAAAGCTCAACATTGACTCAAGGTTGAAACTGAATAAATAAACACAAACATGCGCATTACAGGCTGCGGTTGCATTCATTTCCCCCTAAAACATGAGCATTCAGTTCTTAGAGCACACATATTACGCTAAATGAGGTTTATTATGCTAAATGAGGTTTATTTATAACATTGTTCCCTCCTCAAAATCATACGAGTTCCATTTTGCTTCATTCACGTCCTGTTTACGAGCTCATCTTCTCTGAGCCTCACAAAAATACTCTGTAAATCGTCTCCAGACCGGTTCCGAGCATGCCTGACCCCAACTCGTGTTCATTACAACCGCGTGCTTACATCATGCATGTCGGGGGGACGCTAGCTTTCGTTTATTTCCCCACGGTAATTCCCTCTGCTGCCAGTAGATGGAGCGCCAACACCAAATCCCGATGAAGGAACGCCGGAGTGTTCTGAAACATGAGACGCCAAAGCAAAAGAGACTTGAGAGAATGTTTAAAGGCCAATAAATAACAAAACAAAACCAAAATCGTTAATGATCAATTATGAGTCTAGTTTGTTTCTTCTCACTGCGTCTGATTGGTTGCTGCGTTTGTGCGTTTTGCAGACACTTCATCTTCAGGAACCCTCAGGAGAACCTCAACCCGGAGGACGAGGTGGACGAGTTCCTGGGCCGAGCCATCGACGCGCGCAGCATCGACCGCCTCCGATCCGAGCACGTCAAGAAGTTCCTCCTGACCTTCCGGGAGCCCGACCTGGAGAAGAAGGTAACAAGGACCCGTATACGAGCTGCTATTAAAGGGGCACTAAGTCACTTTTTCTGTCGCCTGGTCGTCTGTGGAGATCAGGGATGCACCGATAACCGTACTGGTGTCGGATATCCCGGTTGGGCCCGTAAATTGTAAAGTGTTTGTGGGTTTCGGTCACGTGACTCATTTGTTGTCACCGCCATTTTGGAGACGCCGCCGCCGCAGTTGCCTCTCGTCATGGAAAACAGAGCCCAAAACTGACAATGAAAAAGGGGTTGATCCTTGAAGACTGAAGTTCTGGGCTTTGATCCAAACTTTTGTGGACATTTCCATCTGCTCTTCCTCGTCTACACGCCCTCTGCACTGGGACACGCCCTCTGCACCGGGACACGCCCTCTGCACCGGGACACGCCCCCTGCACCGGGACACGCCCTCAAAGCTTTCTCGAGCACGGACTTTGTGTCTGATCCTAAAATATGACAGTTGGAAATGAGGCTCGTTAAAACCGTCTGCAATTAGGCTAACGTTTATTAGCATAGCCGTGCAATAACATGTAAACTAGCATTAGCATCAGCTGCTAACGAGCTGAAACAAACAGCTCAGTCTGGAGTGATCTCTGTAAGTCCACTGGTCCCTCCTGACCACAGTCACACATTTGTGGACAAACGAGGAAGAATCCCTCCTTTCTCCTGTTTTGAGACTTTTTGTTGCCAGATCCACAGTGAACATGCAGCTTTTACTTTATTAAATGCAACAACAAAAAAACATGTAAATGAACTAGTTCTGTTATTCACGTTTCAAAACAGTAAAAATCTGGTACAGCCCCTTTAACTTATCGTACTGTATCTTTGAGCAATATAAACGGAAATAAAATAAATATATTACACTCTTTTGTCCTTTAGATTTGGTCTTTTTGCCCTCTGGTCTTGCCCTGGTCGTTTTTTTTAATCATATAAAAAAAAAAAAGAAAGATAGAAGAGTTTAATGACATTCTGTTGAACATTTCAGTTAAAGAAGAGGCCTGAAAAGTTGCATACTACCCTTTAAATGATCGCAACTGGCTATCTTTCTCATTTTTAGAGCTCAATATAGATTAATTTAACTTTATATGTTTTGTTATGTCTTAAACTGCAGGAAATATACCACTGCCTCTTATGTGAACGCAACGTGCCGCTTTCGGAACATAATAATTGGTCGTGACAAGCCCCGTTTCCAGGGCGCCGCGCTCCTTCCTCTCCCGGTCTCTAGAGGGAGTCGGTCAAACTGAAGAGCAGAGGAAGGAGACAGGAAAGGAGGAAGTCAAATGTTTCAGCCGGAGAAGGACGGCCACGGGGGGGGATACGTCAGAGCGCGAGAAGTGCAAGAAGAAATGTTTAAGACTTTTCTGTCACGGTCAAAAGAGTTCAGGAACGATCCAGACAAGAAAAGCTTTGTTTGTCCCACAGCCGAGAAATGACAGTGTTGAAGACAAAAAAGAAGAAGAGAGTATTAAAAGAGAACGTCACATTTTGAGCTTGTTAAATGTTTTTCTGTGTGAATATACTGCATTATTTCAACTACAAAAATGAAGTTAACTTAAGCCAGCTGCACATTCAGACCACATTTTGCAACAGTTATTATTGGTTCTCACCCTCACATGACGCACCGCCGCACGGCCACACGCCGCCGCACCGCACGCCGCCGCACCGCACGCCGCCGCACCGCACGCCGCCGCACCGCACGCCGCCGCACCGCACGCCGCCGCACTGCACGCCGACGCACCGCACACGTGTCGATTTCAGGAAACATGTGTTTCAAGTGGAGGAGAGCGTAAGTGTCACGTGCTATGAAAGCAAATAAACTCCGGCACGAGAGCTGAACTGAAGCAAAAAGAAGAAACGTGTGGATTAAAGCTTATATAAGAGTCGTCACGTATAAAAATAAATACACTAAAACTAACATGGGAAATACTGGTGTTGTTTTCTGATTTAATTCTTATTTTTGTCCGTTTTTTTCTTTTGATGTATCAATGTTCTTTAGTTCTATTTAGTTTTTGATTGAGTTCTTGTGTGTGAATGTGAGGTGGGGGAGGGGCATTTTCCTATTCTTTTGTGATTGTATTGTTTTTATGTCATTTAAAAACATATTTTATCGTCATTAATTACAAGTAATAGTAACAATAACAATAACAATAATAACAACAATTCCCTCTCTCTTCAGTACTCCAAACAGGTGGACTCGAGGTTCGGGGCGTACGTCTCGTGTGCTTCTCTCGTCTTTCTCTTCATCTGCTTCATCCAGATCGTCATCGTTCCATAGTAAGTCCGGTTTAAATCCACGTACCTCCACGTCCTCCTTTCCCCCTGTCTTCCCGTCCTCCGGTTCTCCTTTCCTCCCCGTCCTCTTTTCCCCCCCATCCTCCCTGTCCTCCCCTCCCCCCATCCTCCCTGTCCTCCCATCCTCCCTGTCCTCCCCGTCCTCCCTGTCCTCTTTTCCCCATCCTCGTTCTCTTTCCACCCTTTTCCCCCCTCCTCCCTGTCCTTCCGTCCTCCCATCCCCTGTCCCCTTTTCCCCATCCCCTTTTCCCGTCCTCCTGTCTCCTCCGTCCTCCCATCCCTGTCTCTTTCCCCCCCGTCCTCCCCTTCCCCCGTCCTCCCATCTCCCTTGTCCTCTTTTCCCCCATCCTCCTTGTCTCCCCTCCCCCATCCTCCCTGTCTCTCCATCCCCCTGTCCTCTTTCCCCCATCCTCCTGTCCTCCCCCCCTCCTCCCTGTCCTCCCGTCTCTCCATCCCCTGTCCTCTTTCCCCCATCCTCCCTGTCCTCCCCGTCCTCTCCATCCCCCGTCTCTTTCCCCCATCCTCCCTGTCCTCCCCGTCCTCCCGTCCTCCCCATCCCCTGTCTCTTTCCCCCATCCTCCCCATCCTCCCTGTCCTCCTTTCTCCCTTCCTCCGTCCTCCGTTCCTCCCCGTCCTCCTTTCCTCCCCATCCCCCCCGTCCTCTGTCCTTTTTCCTTCATCTCCTGCACCACCGTCCTCATTTTCCTTCATCCTCCCCATCCCCCCCGTCCTCCCTTTCCTCTTTTCCTTCATCCTCCCTGTCCTCCCCGTCCTCCCTTTCCTCCCCATCCCCCTGTCCTCTTTTCCTTCATCCTCCCTGTCCTCCCTGTCCTCCCTTTCCTCCCCGATGATGAGAAAGAGGGACACTCCACACGTTTTACTGTCCAACACTGCAGCGTTTAGTCTCTGATTTAGCATCATGCGTCTCCTTTAATGTGGACATTGTTCAAGTGCTCCATGGCCCGTGTATTTGGTGTATTTGGTGTATTTGGTGTATTTGGTGTATTTCCTCACATCTGCTGAGTTACAGTTGTTTTGCCCTTAGAAAACCTGCTCATTTCTCCAAAACTACACTCGACGACGACCACAAACTCGTCGCACGTTTACGGGGGAAACTCTTTTCCTTGGCTCTGTAGAACTCATTTAGAATGTGACTTTTGGAGCGGCAGTTTCCACGTCTTTCCTCTTGTGGCGCCGTTTGTCCGAGAATGAAAATACATAAACGTGTCACCAAAATTAAATCTTTTTTGTTGGTCGTTTTAGGTCGATAAAGCGATTTAAAATGTCCAAAAACAGAACATAATGAGCCACAGGTTTCATAGATTATAACTCTTATCAGACCAAAAGCGCCTCATCTACTTTAAGGTACTTCAGAGGACGCTGTTGCCATGGCGCTGCCTAACAAACCTGTCGAAATTGGAGATATTTCAGCCAGAACACGCGTCCGTCACACAGTTTTCTCTGCCCCCCTCCGCTGATGCTCTCTGTTCTGTTGCAGCTCCAGCCTGATGGTGGGCTTCTTCGTCGCCTGCCTCGTCATCCTCACCGCCGTCATGTTCGCGTCCACCATCTACTGCTGCTACGGGGTGAGACGCTCAATCCAATGGAAATCCAATGGAAATCGCAGTTTTGATCGCCACACCGAAGAATGCGGCTCGTTAAGAACATAAGCAGAATACAACAATTGTCCGATTCTTCTAGATTTGTTCAAACTAAACGAGGAACTAGACGCTCATTTTCTTCGTTTTTTTTACCTTTTCCCACTTTTCACCACTCAAAAGATAGTTTTGTTTCAGATTGGTGGCCGCTCGGGCAGAATAAAACGTGTTAAATATTACATTATGGCGTCGAAGAAAGCTTTTGTGTTCTGATTGTGGCATCGGAACTGGTATTGAGCCGTTTCCTTATCAAATTGGAGTTTAAATTTGAGTATTGTACCTCTAAACCGTTATTTCTTGTCACGCATTTGAAACAAGATGAGGCTTTTCATAATCTAATTTAAAAGTGCTTGAAATAAGTAGAATTGATCTTGTTTTGAGTATCTTTCGACTGCTTTAAAGTCAGATTGCCACTGATAAAATACTAAAAAATGCTTCTGCACTTGAAATAAGAACTAAACGTACTTGTTCTTTTGGCAGATCTTAGTTTAAGGAAGTGAAAATATACTCAAACCAAGATAAACACGACGTTCCAACATATTGCCTGTCTTTTGCGCATGTTCCCAGTGCGTCCTTCGTGTTTGGTTGCGACTGGACTGTAAAGCGTAGATAACGTGGTTGTTCTCGCAGCTGTTCCCCGTCCCGCTCCAAACGGTCTCCAAGCGGATCGTGCAGTCCAGACTCAAGAGCACTTTAGTGGGCGTCTTCACCATCGTCCTGGTCTTTCTCTCGGCGTTCATCAACATCGTAAGTTCTAACGCTCATCTCAAGCCGTCGGAACCTTATTTTACCCAGTTTAGACTCGTGGGAAGATGTCATTCATGGATTTGTTCTGGTTTTCTCCTTGTTTTAATTCTATTTTTTAAATTTGCTTTACACTTTTCACAATTCCCTTTACAATCTGTTTTGCTTTTTTCCATTTGAAGCACAGAAAATAGAGTAAGAGCGGATAACGTTGTGTAAAATAAGGTCTCGCCGCCTTTACATATTCTGTCCGTTCTGTTCAGTAAAATGTGCCATGAATGTAAGAATCCAGTAAAAATGAAACCTTTTCCATTGTATGAATCTCATGATGTCGAGATGATCATGATTATTCAAGTTGCTAAACAAATGCGGCAATTTTTGAAGCCAAATGTAAACTTTTTTTTGTATTTATTCAGTCCGAAAATGCAAGCTAAATTTTGTTTCATTCAGAAAGTGTTGTTTTGTAAAACTGGTCACAAACGAAGAAAAGAAAAAGAAAGAAAATCGTTAAATCCTGGTGTTTTTACCTCACAATAATCACGACGCTAAAATGTGTCTGTCCAGTCCAATGCCCGTCTAAAATGAGTGACATAAGGAGTATTTTTCTTGTTTTGAGTATATTTTGACTACGTTAACGTAAGATTGCCAATGGAATAAGCATTAAATATCTTGTTTTACTTCAAATAAGAAAAACAGGCATTTTCAAACTCAAAATGAAGGAAAAAAATGCTTCTACACTTTAAATATTGACAAAACTTGTACTTATTTTAAGAAAGTCAAAATGAACTCGAATCAAGATAAATACGACGAAAATTCAATGACGTTTTAACTTATCGTCTTTGTTAAGATTGCACATATTTGCAGCGCAACTGTGTCACGTGATTGGCTAATGACTTGATGGGGCGGGACACAGAACAACACAACAACAACAACAACAGGAATACAAATAAATAAATAGATAAATAAGGGAATGGCATTGAATTAGAGCATATTACATTCTAAATAATTCTCCCATTTTGTCCATTGTTTTTTAAATTTGTCTGTTTTTAAGTTGAGTCCTGAGGTTATTTTTGCCATTGCTGACGGGAAGTTCCTTGTCTTATTTGTCTCATAAAAGGGGGGCAGAAGGGGCTTTCCTCACACATGATGAAGGTTAAAGGGGCCGAAACGTCGTCTTAATAAATGAGTTAAGAGTGAGACAGTCGAGCGGGACTTCTCCGTCTACTGTTCTCTCCATTTACCTTTTCCATGGTTCCTGACCTCGGCCCCTCGCTCCCTCTCGTCTTCCCTCTCGTCTTCCCTCTCGTCTTCCTCCAGTTCACGTGCAGCTCCCACGACCTCCGGCGGTGCATCGCGTCGGAGCTGAACGTCTCGCGGGACAGCGTGGGCCCGTGTCACCCGCCGCTCCTGAACCTCAGCCTGGACTCGGAGCAGAGCCGCTGCGCACAGCCGGGAACGCCGGTCTGCAGCTTCCCCGAGGTTTGAGTCGCTCCTCGCACGGGCGGGAGGTGGGCGGGGAGGTGGGCGGGGAGGTGGAGGTGGGCGGGGGAGGTGGGCGGGGAGGTGGGCGGGGGAGGTGTGGGCGGGGGAGGTGGGCGGCTGAGGAAATGTGGATCATGCTGTGGGTGCCAAAAATGGGAACGTCGAGTAGGAATCGTTTATAGCAAAAATAGACTGCAAAATGAGCTGATTATGACGAAAAATTCGGAAAAAAGTGACGTTATAAAAAGGTGACATTTCTGCACTTTTGTGATTAAGCTGCAGGTGAATAGGAAAAAAGATTAAATTTAAAGATATCAATTTGAAACTTCTGCTGTCGTTTAAGCGCATAAATGCAAGAAGAAAAATGCATTACGAGTTTTGCATCATGTCATGTTTTCATACGGATGTAAGTGCAAAAAAACGGCATTTAAATCTGAAAAATGGACAGAGCCAGGTTTGAATTTCTGAAACATAATTCAATTTACTGAGAGGACTTGGGATTTCGTATTTAGTTTTTGAGCTAAATGAGAAACTTTTTTTTTTTTAACTTGAAACTTTAATAAATCCGGCGGAGCATTAGATCCATCTTTTACGTTCTGTCAAAGTCTTGGACTGTGAAGTGCCGTGGATGTTGTAGTACGAACACATACCACTAGATGTCACTCTGGAGAAGTGTATCGCACTGCGTTTCCAGACTTTTCACATTTGTCTGATAATTAAAACCTTAATGAAACATGATCTGAATCCCGTTATCGAAACACGTGGGTTTCCCCCGGTGACACGTTTCCCCCGGGTGACACGTTTCCCCCGGGGACACGTTTCCCCCGGAACGTTTCCCCCGGGGACACGTTTCCCCGGTGGACACGTTTCCCCCGGGGACACGTTTCCCCCGGTGACACGTTTCCATCGTACTGTCAGAGCTTTTTTAGTTTGGTTTATTTGAGCATGTCTCCTGGACTAAACCTGGACTAGAACTGGAAGGACCAAACAGGACCAGAACAGGGCAGACAGGGCAGAACAGGGCCAGAACCCAGAACAGGGCCGGAACAGGCCGGAACTGGGCCGGAACAGGACCGGAACAGGACCGGAACAGGGCCGGAACAGGGCCGGAACAGGGCCGGAACAGGGCCAGAACAGGAGACAGGGCCAGAACAGGGCGAACAGGGCCAGAACAGGGCCAGAACAGGGCCAGAACAGGGCCAGAACAGGGCCAGAACAGGAAAAACAGGACCGGAACAGGACCGGAACAGGACCGGAACAGACAGCCGGAACAGGGCCGGAACAGGGCCGGAACAGGGCCGCCAGAACAGGGCCAGAACAGGGCCAGACAGCCAGAACAGGGCCCAGAACAGGGCCAGAACAGGGCCAGAACAGGGCCAGAACAGGGCCAGAACAGACCAGAACAGCCCAGACAGCCGCCAGAACAGGGCAGAACAGGGCCAGAACAGGGCCAGAACAGGACCAGAACAGGACCAGAACAGGACCAGAACAGGACCAGAACAGGACCAGAACAGGACCAGAACAGGACCAGAACAGGACCAGAACAGGACCAGAACAGGACAGGACATTTTCAACTTGACCGATGTAAAACTGTAAGATATTGACCTCAGCTGCTACGCCAAACACAGTCATAATCAGACTGTCATGAGCCCTCTAAGACCTGGCCATGGACCCAGCGCAGGGTTGTCTTGGTAACGTGGACCCTTCTCTTGCGTCTCTT
The DNA here is from genome assembly GCA_015082035.1 of Chaenogobius annularis. NCBI lineage: Eukaryota > Metazoa > Chordata > Actinopteri > Gobiiformes > Gobiidae > Chaenogobius > Chaenogobius annularis. The sequence continues at coordinate 512,353 of BJKM01000387.1, forward strand.
GCAGTACTTCACGTTGTGCGTCCTCCTCAGCCTGCTGGCCTGCTCCGTCTTCCTGCAGGTCTCCAGTATCGGGAAGCTGAGTTTGATGCTGGTCATTGAGCTCCTGTACGTTCTGGTGCTGGAGGTTCCCACGGCGACTTTGTTTGACAACCAGGACCTGCTCGTCATGGCCAACGCCTTCAACACCACGTGCGTCGCTCCGAAAAATGCATTTTGTATCGCTTTTGTATCCGATGTAACACGAGACATTCACACACAAAGATAGGATGCCCTTTGAACCGGGGGTCTTGGCCGGAGGTCCGCGGCGCCGTGGAGCTAATTACACTAATGTCTGAATGAACATGAAAACACAGCATTTTGAAGCTTAACAAACAGAAAACTCGCACGTCCCCGAGACAGTGACCACTGTCCGCTGACGTCTTCTTCTACAGTGTGTCAAACGCTTGCGCTTCCTGCTAGAGTGCCCCCTAGTGGCCAGTAAATATCTACAAATTAGATGCACTGTTGTTTGGGCCGCAGAGTCCAACGCGTGGGATAAAAGTAGTGGCTTAAAGTCCCAAAAGTACGGTAATGTTTGTTCCCCTTTGGTTTGACCTTATATATGTTTGAACAGTTTGATCGTGTACAAAAAAAGCCTCTCCAGGGAAAAACACAGCTGGGAATGAGGCTTCTTGGGTTAGCGTTTGTTTGTTTGTTTGTTTTTTTCCTTCTTATGCTGTCAGGAAATGGGGAAGAAAAAAAGAAAAAGAAATAAAATTCTCCAACCAAAGGTATTTTTTCCCCACTTGCCTTTCAGGGCTTCCGTAGTCCACAATTGGATCTGGTTTAGTCCTGTTTAAGTCAAATGTACCTGGTATTAATGTATAGATTAAATATGTTATATTAAAACATGTCAAATGTCATGTAAATGTACAACAGTTGCAGTACAACATCTGATTTATGACATTTATCAAACAAACCACTTCTAGATGAATGTACTTTTATTGTCTGAAAAGTAAATGATTTCATTTTGTCTTTTCACAGAAACTTGGCGGGCTCAAGGTGAGGGTCTTCTTTCACAAACGAACCACTCATTTACAGGCAGACGCTAAAACTAACGAGTTTATATTAAGACGCTTAAGTTTGTCCTCTGTGACTGTAATTAGGATTTAAAATGTGTTTATTCAGCATGAATCGCCCTTTATTATTACCATGGATTCACTCTGTCATCTGGAGTCCCAGTGTTGACTCACTGATTCATGTCTTTTACACACTTTGTCTTGAACCTGTAAAAAGTGTTTGTATTGCCCTTTGTGTGTGTGTTGTGTTTGTTTTGCAGTTGTGTGACCTGTGTGTACTTGTGTGTGTTTGCAGTGTGTGTACGTGTGTGTGTTGTGTACAGTTGTTGTAACCTGTGTGTGTACGTGTGTAACCTGTGTGTGTGTACAGTTGTGTAAACCTGTGTGTACGTGTGTGTGTGTTTGCAGTTGTGTGTACGTGTGTGTGTGTTTGCAGTTGTGTAACCTGTGTGTACGTGTGTGTGTGTTTGCAGTTGTGTGTAACTGTGTGTGTGTGTGTGTTTGCAGTGTGTGTGTGTGTAGTTGTGTGTGTGTGTTGTGCAGTTGTGTAACCTGTGTGTACGTTTGTGTGTGTGTTGTGCAGTTGTGTAACTGTGTGTACTTGTGTGTGTGTGTTGCAGTTGTGTAACCTGTGTGTACGTGTGTGTAACAGTTGTAACTTGTGTGTGTTTTACAGTTGTGTAACCTGTGTGTACGTGTGTGTGTACAGTTGTGTAACTTGTGTGTTTGCAGTTGTGTGGTGGACATGAAGGTCCCTCTGAAGATCATGACTCCGGTGGTGATCACAGTGTTCGTGTTGGCGCTTTATCTTCACGCGCAGCAGGTCGAGTCCACGGCCAGACTCGACTTTCTCTGGAAACTACAGGTCAGTGGAAAGACGGTTTACGGTTTACAGTTTACAGTTTACGGTTTACGGTTTACGGTTTATGATTTACAGTTTACGGTTTATGATTTACAGTTTGATTTACAGTTTACGGTTTTCTGGTTTACGTTTACGGTTTACAGTTTACGGTTTACAGTTTACGGTTTACAGTTTACGTTTACGGTTCTGGTTTATTGACTTGACAGTATTATATATAAACAGTGTAATTAACCTACAAGTTTCCCTTTTAGTCATACTTCAGACCGTCAAAAAACAGCTATAAATACAGTATAATTCACTTTTAGTCTAAAGATACATTTCCTGTCCTAATCAAAAGTGTAAACTAATAAAAATAACAAAATATTATTATTATTATTATTATCCCTTTAAATGCTGTAAAAGCGCGACACGCTCGCGCGCCCTCACACTCGCGCGCCCACACACACACGCTCACACTCGCTCGCGCTCTCACTCACACGCGCGCGCCCTCACACTCAGCGCGCCCACACACTCGCGCGCCCACACACATCGCGGCGCCCACACACTCGCGCGCCCACACACTCGCGCGCCACACACTCGCGCGCACACACGCGCGCCCTCACACTCGCGCGCCCTCACACTCGCGCGCACACTCGCACACTCACAGCTCGCCCCTCACACCTCGCGCGCCCTCACACTCGCGCGCCCACACACTCGCGCGCCCTCACACTCGCGCGCCCTCACACTCCTCGCGCCCTCACACTCGCGCGCCCTCACACTCGCGCGCCACGCACCACTCGCACGCCCGCCGCACTCGCGCGCCCGCACACTCGCTGCGTCCTCGAGGCGAAACACACCTTATTTCTGTATGAAAAACCTTGCAGTAAAAAACGCCAGAGGAAGTTTCAAATTGACATCGTTTAAATGTCAGATTTCCGTCCTCTTCAGCCGCAGCGTCTCGCCTTGAGGCCGAGGGTGCGTTTTGTGTCGTCTGTGGATATGAACCCCGTATAGAACCTCTTTATGGACGCTCACCATTATTACCGTTTTGTTTCAGGCCACAGAGGAGAAGGAGGAGATGGAGGAGCTTCAAGCCTACAACCGCCGTCTGCTCCACAACATTTTACCCAAAGACGTGGCGGCGCACTTCCTCCAGCGCGAGCGGCGGAACGACGAGCTTTATTACCAGTCCTGTGAATGCGTCGCCGTCATGTTCGCCTCCATCAGCAACTTCTCCGAGTTCTACGTGGAGCTGGAGGCCAACAACGAGGGCGTGGAGTGTCTGCGGCTGCTCAACGAGATCATCGCGGACTTCGACGAGGTACGGGCCGGCGGCGGCCTCAAAAACCGGGGCTCTCCGCAGCGCTCTCTCTGCCCACGCCCACAAACGCAGAAGACTTGGAACATTAATATTGGGGCGGTGTAATTTTCCCAATTTAACTGCAAAATGTACAACTTTGTGTTATTTGGCCCAACACAAATTGGTCAGAGGGCCGCATTTGGCCCCCGGGCCGTAGTTTGGACATGCCTGGTTTAAGTCGTGGTTTAAAATGACTTAACTCAGCTTTGAGTTTAACGTTTTGCATAAAAGACTGATCTAAAATGACACTAAAATCATGTTAAAGAGTTTACTTCGAGTGGGATTTTATTTGTATTTATTTATTATTATTTAAACTTTGGCCACACAGTTTTCCATGTTTAATCTTGCAGAAAAAAAACAAAACACAATGAATTATTAAAGTTTAATTTAACCCTGCTTCATTCTTGTCCCGTTCCTACTCGTCGAGTATAAAGATAATTGCGTTGTCATGGGCGATAGATTGGTTCGTATCGTGAACTTGACCGATATTTGGATATTTGTCTAAAATATGGCTGTATTACTACACAATCGAGACGACGAATATTAGATCCCGGATAAATACATTCTGTTTTTACGTTTATTGTATTTGTTTTGATTTGACAACTTCAAACACTTTTCTGGTCCTTGCTTTGGATTTTAAAATCTAAATATCGGATTATTTTTCATGCATACAAAATAACATCCTCATATGGACATTATGGATGATCTAATCCAGCGCTCTTGTTCTCCTGCAGATCATCAGCGAGGAGCAGTTCCGTCAGCTGGAGAAGATAAAGACCATCGGCTCCACGTACATGGCGGCCTCGGGGCTGAACGACTCGACATACGACAAAGCCGGGCGCTCGCACATCCGCGCGCTGGCCGACTACGCCATGAGGCTCATGGACCAGATGAAGTACATCAACGAGCACTCCTTCAACAACTTCAAGATGAAAATAGGTGCAAGACGCCGGGGAAATGATACGTGTGATATATACTTAGTGTAAACTTACGAAATATACTAGGAAAGATTACTATTATTGTCATCTTTTATTGTCATCATTATTATTATTATCATTATCATTATTATTATTATTATTATCATCATCATTATTACTTGACCTGATTTGGTTCATTTTAAGTCGCGTTCACAGTTTGTCGTAGTTGGGTCCTTGTTTGAGCCCCGTTTAGTTCTGATATAGACTTGGTCTGGTCCTGTTCAGGTCCTGTTTAGTCTTCTTGGTCTAGTCTTGGTCAGGTCTAGTCCAGGTTCTAGTCCAGGTCTAGTCCTGGTCTAGTCCAGTCTAGTCTAGTCCAGGTCTAGTCCAGGTCTAGTCCAGGTCTAGTCCAGGTAGTCAGGCTAGTCCAGGTCTAGTCCAGGATAGGGATGACATTGTGATATTCAGATAATTCAGGCCACATTATAAATCATAAAACTAAAGCAAAAATAAATCATTTCAGTTCAATCTGTGCAAGAAATACTTCTAAATGTGTATAAGTATTATAATCCCACTTTGGCATTAAAGAGTTTTAATGTATAGTTTTTAAGTATTATAATACCACTTTCCTTTGGCATTAAAAGAGTTTTAATGTATAGTTTTTAAGTATTATAATCCCTTTCCTTTGGCATTAAAAGAGTTTTAATGTATAGTTTTTTAAGTATTATAATCCACTTTCCTTTGGCATTAAAAGAGTTTTAATGTATAGTTTTTAAGTATTATAATCCCACTTTCCTTTGGGCATTAAAAGGTTTTAATGTATAGTTTTTAAGTATTATAATCCCATTTTCCTTTGGCATTAAAAGAGTTTTAATGTATAGTTTTTAAATATTATAATCCCACTTTCCTTTGGCATTAAAAGAGTTTTAGTGTAAAGTTTTTAAGTATTATAATCCCACTTTCGTTTGGCATTAAAAGATTTTTAATGTATAGTTTTTAAGTATTATAATCCACTTTCCTTTGGCATTAAAAGAGTTTTTAGTGTAAAGTTTTTAAGTATTATATCCCACTTTCGTTTTGGCATTAAAAGATTTTTAATGTATAGTTTTTAAGTATTATAATCCCACTTTCCTTTGGCATTAAGAGTTTTAATGTATAGTTTTTAAGTATTATAATCCCACTTTCCTTTGGCATTAAAAGAGTTTTAATGTATAGTTTTTAAGTATTATGTTCCCACTTTCCTTTGGCATTAAAAGAGTTTTAATGTATAGTTTTTAAGTATTATAATCCCACTTTCCTTTGGCATAAAAGAGTTTTAATGTATAGTTTTTAAGTATTATAATCCCACTTTCCTTTGGATTAAAAGATTTTAATGTAATAGTTTTTAGTATTATAATCCCATTTCTTTGGCATTAAAAGAGTTTTAATGTTAGTTTTTAAGTATTATAATCCCACTTTCTTTGGCATTAAAAGAGTTTTAATGTATAGTTTTAAATATTATAATCCCACTTTCCTTTGGCATTAAAAGAGTTTTTAATGTAAAGTTTTAAGTATTATAATCCCACTTTTCTTTGGCATTAAAAGAGTTTTAATGTATAGTTTAAGTATTATAATCCCATTGGCATTAAAGAGTTTTAATGTAAAGTTTTTAAGTATTTATAATCCCACTTTCCTTTGCATTAAAGGAGTTTTATTGTATAGTTTTTTAAGTATTATAATCCCACTTTTTTTGGCATTAAAGGAGTTTTATTGTATAGTTTTTAAGTATTATAATCCCACTTTTTTTGGCATTAAAAAAGAGTTTTAATGTAAAGTTTTTAAGTATTATAATCCCACTTTCCTTTGGTTTAGTTCTCAGGTTTAGCCCTAAATCAGACTTGCAAAAGCAACACAATCGAAATTGGGACTAAGTCTCTAGACTAGGTCCAAACTAAGATTTAGGCAGGATTAAACCAAGCAAACAAGAACTAAACCAGGTCTGAAAAAGGACCCACAACAGGACTAAAGAAGAGCCAAATCAGCAAGAGCTAATTTAGCGCTAATGTAGCGCAAATAGATCTAAATCGGACTCAAACCTGTCTATTTTAAGTCTTAAACAGGACTAAGTGTGGACGAAAAAGAACTAATCTGAACTCAATTTCACACATTGTCGCGGTGACGTACACACTGCTCACTGTCACATGTGGCCGGTTGTGTCCAGGTCTAAACATTGGTCCGGTTGTTTCCAGGTCTAAACATTGGTCCGGTTGTTTCCAGGTCTAAACATTGGTCCGGTTGTTTCCAGGTCTAAACGGTCCGGTTGTTCCAGTCTAACATTGGTCCGGTTATGTGGCGGAGTGATCGGAGCCAGGAAACCTCAGTACGACATTTGGGGAAACACAGTGAATGTGGCGAGTCGAATGGACAGCACAGGAGTCCCAGAGAGGATACAGGTACCAAAGTACTACTACTGCTACTGCTACTGGCTGCTACTGCTGCTACTACTGCTACTGCTGCTACTACTACTACTGCTGCTGCTGCTGCTACTGCTGCTGCTACTACTACTGCTGCTACTACTACTGCTACTGCTACTACTACTTGCTGCTGCTACTGCTACTGCTGCTACTGCTACTGCTGCTGCTACTACTGCTACTGCTGCTACTACTACTGCTGCTGCTACTACTTGCTGCTACTGCTACTGCTACTACTACTGCTACTGCTGCTGCTACTGCTACTGCTGCTGCTACTACTGCTGCTGCTGCTGCTACTACTACTGCTATGCTGCTACTACTGCTACTGCTGCTGCTACTGCTGCTGCTGCTACTGCTGCTACTGCTACTACTGCTGCTACTGCTACTGCTACTACTGCTACTACTACTGCTACTACTGCTGCTGCCTACTACTACTGCTACTACTGCTGCTACTACTACTGCTGCTGCTACTGCTGCTACTACTACTGCTACTGCTACTACTCTACTACTACTGCTACTGCTGCTGCTGCTACTGCTTACTACTTACTGCTACTGCTACTACTGCTACTACTGCTATACTACTGGCTGCTGCTACTGCCATCGCTACTCTGTACTGCTGCTACTACTGCTGCTACGTGCTACTGCTACTTATACTACTGCTTGCTGCTGCTACTGCTACTACTTGCTGCTGCTACTACTACTACTGCTACTGCTACTACTGCTACTACTGCTACTACTGCTGCTGCTGCTGCTGCTACTTGCTGCTACTGTGCTACTACTGCTGCTGCTGCTGCTGCTGCTACTGCTACTACTGCTGCTACTGCTACTTACTACTGCTACTACTACTGCTAACTAACTACTGCTGCTACTACTGTCACTACTGCTGCGCTACTGCCTATTACTATACTGCTGCTACTTACTGCTGCTGCTACTGCTGCTACTACTACTACTTGCTGACTACTGCTGCTACTACTGCTATTACTATTATGCTGCTACGACAGTAAAAGTGTTGTTTCCTCTTCTCACTGTGAGTAAATCTACAAGTGACAAAAGCTTTAAGTTCACGATATGAAATGATTTGCACGTTTGTTTCTTGCGCCGCTCCTTCATTTATGATTTAGTTTTTCCCATTTTTGAGTCTATTGAAAATACAAGATTTGGTTCATTATTTAATGTTTTGTCCTTCAAATTGCATCAACTCCAAGATATAAATCAGATGTTACGTCCAGTCAGTTACTCTTAAAAATACTCTCACTTGAGTAATAGTTTCCTAAAATACTAAGTTACTTTTACTTTTTAGAGTACTGGGAACAGTTTGGACTTGAGTGTATTTCAAACTGTGCGTATGATGTATATGTTAATGTATAGAACAGACAAAACATTAAAGGACACACATTAGGCAAAACTGAATTCTTTTTTTTCGCTTTAAAACGTACTGTAACATTGTTCCCTCATCAAAACTGTGTATTTAGCTTCATTCTCGCTAATTGATGACTATTGTTTAGAAAGTCCTCTCCCTCTGAGCGTCAAAAACACTCTGAATTTACTTAATTATGTGATTCTACGGTCTTATTATGGCAAAGAAAGAAAAAAAATGTGTCCAATTTCCGACAGTTTATGTTCACAAGGGACCTGCAGGGGGCGCTCTATAGCCAGACATACTTAGTTCTGCTTTAATATAATACAACATAAAGTTACTCACAGTGGAGTTTAACCAAAGCTTTTACTTAAGAGTGCTGCTACTGCAAACTGATTATTACTCAATATGCGTAAAAGTATACACTGAAAAGTACAATTTCTTTAAAGATATACAAAGTTACTCAAGTAAATGTAATGGAGTACAACCCACCTGTGCTTGCTACTACTACAAAATCCAAAACGTTTAATTACATTGGTGGTAAAACGATAATATTTGGTTCAAGTATCGCACAGGAACATCGCCGTACAGTATTTGGTCTGGTATTTTCAAGTGTACAAAGTTCATGGGTACTTTTAGTGTTGTGTAAATCACTCCAGGAGAAATCAAAAGGAGATCAGGATAATGCGTGTCCTGCTGGATTCGCTTATCGAACGCGTCACATGGGCCACAGTCACTACACACACGATCGCCTGTGGGCTCCATCAACCTAATGAAAAATGCTAATTACATCTGGCCATAATATCTGTGCTCTAAAGTCGTTATAGGGCCAGGAAATATCGCTCAAATGAAATGGAGAGCCTTCATTTGGGTCTGTGTAGTGTTTATCGCGCAAAGACGGTGAAATAACACAACAACATGTTAAAGGACACATATTATGCAAAATTGGGTTTTCTGAGCTTTTAGCCATGTTCTAACATCGTTCAATCATCAAAAAACATACCTCGAGTTGTATTTAGCGTCATTCACTCAAGTTTGATGAATCCTGGTTGAAAAGTCCTCTCCCCTCCGAGCGCCAAAAACACTCCGTTCAGAATCTCCTCGATCTGTGATGGTTTCGCTCTCCGTGATGTGGCTCTGAGAATCTATCAAGCAGTTTTTTTTAGATGTATCATCGTCTAATCACGATGTGGGACATCTGCGTGGCTGCAAGTCTGAGCTGATGTTAAACTTGTGTAATTCCTCTGAAGCCAGTAGATGGTGCAAAAGCTCAGTTATTCAGGCGTTTCCTTAGACTAAATGTTTGTTTTTTTTTTTTTACATGAGATGCCAAAGTAAAAGGTACTCAAGAGTATGTGAAAAGGCCAAATAACAATACAAAGAACGCATAATATTTTGTCCTTTAAAGAGCCGTGAGCCTTTCTGGTGTTAAAAAGAATAAAGCTGAACAAAGGGTAATTACGATCAAATAAAGGCGGTGAGCTTTTACCCGACTCTGAATGTATGTTTTTAATCTGATTTCGGAAACTAAATTGAAAAATGTCACAAGATCAGGCACAATAGATGGATACCTCTGGAACATTCTTCTGGAAGCAGCGAAAAAGACCATCACAAAAAGATGTATGACACGAACTGAATCTGAAATTTTCAAACAAAAGTAGAGAAATTTACATTCTGACTAAATTTGAAAATGGACAAATTTAACAGACTTTGGACCAAATGGACTGAATATGCTGCACAACTTGTTTAGTTATTTTAATTAGGATTATTAGGATTTTTGTCGACCACAGCAGAAAAAGTCAAGTCAAAAGTGAGTTTTAGAAGTGACTTGAGAGTTAAATCGACTTTATTCTTGTTTTTTTAATGCAGTTTACGTCTCTTTATACAGTCGTTTACGTGCGAGGTGACCTTTTTTAGTCTTTCAAGTCTTTAGAATCCCGTTGGTCAACTAAACGCCTGTTAATTTGACTTTTTTTTTGTGTGTCTTCCTTCAGGTCACGACAGATCTGTACCAGCTCCTAAGTTCCTATAACTACACATTGGAGTACAGAGGCATCGTCACCGTCAAAGGAAAAGGAGACATGATGACTTATTTTCTCATCGCGGGACCACCGAACAGCTAACGCACGCTAACGGACCGGCGCTAACGGACCGGCGCTAACGGACGCGTGCTAACGGACCGGCGCTAACAGACTCGCGCTAACAGACTCGCGCTAACAGACTCGCGCTAACCTCAGTTTATACGGATTTCACGTCGAACAAGTCGGACCAACGTAACGCGGAGCAACTCTCGGACAATTTTGTTTTTGCCGCGGTTGTTACCAAAACGGACACTTGTTTTTTTTTGGGGGAGGGATGTAATTGTACGTTCTGAAGCGTTGCGGAAGCGGGTGTTTTGAGACCAAAGATACAAGACTTCTGTCGGAGGAATCCTGGACTTTGTTACGGGCCCAGAAAGGACGGCGGGAACTTACTTTACGTTTTAAAGCTCGCAGGGTTTTTTTTTTGGAAAGGCGGCGCACGTTTACTTCCCGTTCATGGAGCAGCGCCGCAAAAGGATGTCAGAACAGCTTTTTGTTTTTTTTTAACGCTTGTTTGTTTTGTATGTCTGAAGCCGATATTTAAAACGAGTCTATATTTTGTACATTATTATATGAGAGAGAAGCTATCTTTAAACACCGATGCGTATTCAAGATTGTACGGAAGCTTTTCCTCCTGGTGGTGATTTGCAGATAATCTTTTGACACTTTTTGAATCCGATCCGAGTCTGATAACGGGGGTGTGGGGTGGGGTGGGTGGGGGGTTTGTGTTGCGTTCGTGTGGCCCAGGCTCTGACTTGGACAGAAGTTAAAATGCTTTGCTTGGATTGTTCCACGGAGACAAGAAATGCGTCTAAAAATCTAAAATTTACAGGCGTTTTTATTGCTAAAAAAAACAACAAAAAACTTACAAACCTCTCCACGGATCAGGGGTCTCATTTATGAACACAAACTTCTACAAACTTGCTAACTTCTCGCTTCATTTAGCTCAGATCACCTTCTGCCTCGGTTCTGAAACCCTCAATGTAAAAGAAATCAGTTTTTTTTTTGTTTTTAGCATTTTTGGCAAATTTTCATTTCTTTTATACGTACGAATGCTTTATAAATGAGACCCCCTGACCTGTAACCGATGGAGATTAATGTGTCAAATGCTATATTGTGGAACTTTACTATCAAGGTCTCCACTAGTAAAGTTACATAGTGCACCTTTAAAGGAACAGTGCGTATAATTTAGAATTTGAAAGTCAAAATGAAAAATTGCTTTTACTGATGACAATTGTAATGAAGATGTATTAATATTTGGTGTTTTGGTTCCGAAGACAATTGAAAACAGAATGTTTCTCTTGCGTCGCCAGGTTCAAAGCGTAAATCCGGTGTGTTTAAAGTGCCCCCTACAGGTCGGACGTCTCATTGAACTAAAATGCAGTTAAGATGAATACATTTTGAATTTTGCACAAAAAAAATTATAAAAATTATTAATTACAAAATAGCACATTTTTTTGGTTTATAATTTCACTTCCTGTTTGCAATTGATGACATCACACTAGGAAATTACCCAGCAAACACTGATCAAAACTCAATGTCACAGTGTATTTTATTTGACCGTTAAAAATACATGAGAGTGACTTTATTTTGTTGAATTTATGTTTAGAGAGTTCAAAAAATTGTTTTTTTGGGTGTAAATTATCCATAAACCTTTTCCTGGAATGAGTGTCCCTAGTGTGATTTTTCAACGTTTTCTCCACAAATACCTGCTCGATTGGTGTAAAACAGGTCACAATTTGAACGTCATGGGCACTTTAAACCTTTTTGTCCTCTCTGATCTAAACGCTCACTAACTAAAGCCCAGCTCCTGCACCAATCACGACTCGGAGCGGGTTCAGCCTCTGCAGCTCAAGTGAGTTGGGATTTCTGGAGGAGCTGAATATAAACCATGGCCTGAACACAAACTGAGAAACACTTGTGTGCGTCTCCATCTGCAGGTTAAAGCTCCGGGGTCTCATTTATAAAACTTTACGAGGAATTCTTCTTAAAAATGGACGTACGGACGAAACACTTCTAACTTCTCGTTTCATTTCACTCAAATCACCTTCTGCCTCGTTTCTGGAACCCTCAATGTACAAACAAATCAGTTTTTGTCTCATTTCCATGTCGAGTTTTCTTTTTATAGATCACAAACTTAACGTGGAGAGTCACGTACGCGTGCTTTATAAACGAGACCCCGGACGCACAGTTCAGGCTGTGATTGTGGTTCATTTTTTTAAAACAGAAAAGAGCACAAACTACACACTGTTCCTTTAAATATGAAACATTACGCACACCATAACGCTCAAGGTCGATAAGTGACCACATTATCCAAGTATCGGACCGCAGAATGATGACAATTGGTCGCATCGTTTGCCACATAATCTGGGAAAAAAAATAAAATGCTCAAATACTTGTAAAACGAACCACCCGAGGACCACCTCCATGCGTCCAAACGACCCCCCTGAGACGTTCGGATGACTCCTCACAGATGTTTTTGTCGCGCACATCCGTCCACAGCCCTTTCGTTCCCCCGGTACGACCCCTTTGAATGTCCGCCATCCACGGGGTCTTTCCTCGTCTCCCCCGATGGTTCAAAATCCGACGCTCGTCTTTCCGTTCGCCCGCCGTGTTAGAGCGCCGCGGCGGGGGGGGCACAACCTCATCACGCACTTCAGCCATGACAATGACAATAATAATACGGGCGGGAAATGGGTTTGTTCTCAGACGATAATATCACACGCGCGAAGGGAAGGAAATGTCTATATTGTAATGTTTTCCTCAAATATCAAGACGAGATGCATTGTTTTTCCTCGTGACCGAGGTCATACATGTGTTACGAACCCTTCCGACTCCTATTCATGCTTTATTTTTCTCATTTCCAAGTCAATACCTTGTAAAAACGAACGTAATCTGCCGTCGTCTTGATGTTTGAGGACGTCAGACTTTGAACCCGTATTTGCATCCTGCTTAAATTTGATTCACTATTGTAAATCAGTACAATACTGTGCATCAGTATTGTATAATAAATTGTCCGGTTTCTTAAAATAACGTTTGAATGCACTAAAAGTTTATTATGACTATTGTTCACCCGCTCCTTCGCCTCTGCCCTTTATGTTGGCATCACAGTGTTGAAGACGACGACGAAGATGGAGTTTGTCACGTTTCGGGGCCGAGAAATCTCACAAAGCTTCTTTTTTTTTTTTGTAATTTTTTTTTTTACAGTCAAATAAATAAAAACTTCTGAGATGTTTCACAATTCTGTCGTCTTGACTGTGTGTGTCACTGAACTGCAAAGGAAATGAGAATTGACAATGAATAAGTTGATTTTAAACATATTTAGCTTTGGATTTCAGCTTTTTAGTATTAAACGCACATTACATTTTATGTTTTGTTGAAGGCAAAACTGCAATAAATACGAATTGGACACAGTTCACTTTTCTTTTAAAAAACAGAAAACTTTTATATTGTTCAAACATTTGTACATTTTTGATCCCCGTTTAGAATGTTCTGAACGTTTCCAGGATTACTCAAACCTGCAGGACTCGATGGAAAACCATCCGTGTAAATGAGGGATCCTGTTATACCGCGAGGAAACGCTCATAAAACTGTGTCGCCTTTGAAAAAACAAATTGACCAAATTCCTGAACATTTGAGACGTATTTTCTGGCCAAATGTTACGGCTGTTCAAAGGTGTGAAAATGTGAATTAAATTTGACTTTATAGTAATTTTCCTGAAGGATTCACATTCAGAGATCTTTAAAGTGTCAAAGAAACAAAGTGAAATGTGATTTGATGCAAAATAAATCAAATCTGATCTTTTTGAAATCTTTGTGTAAAAAGGTTCTGTGTTTATCCGTGATGTCCAAACAGGTGGCAGCAGCTCCTCACGCCTCTCCTCGAGTCCAGGTCCCGAGTCCAGGTCCCGAGTCCAGTCCCGAGTCCAGGTCCCGAGTCCAGGTCCCGAGTCCAGGTCCCGAGTCCAGGTCCCAGGTCCCGAGTCCAGGTCCCTGGTCCAGGTCCCTGGTCCCAGGTCCTGGTCCTGAGTCCTAGTTTCGAGTCTGTTCCCGAGTCCCGGCCCCGAGTCTGGTGGTCTTGAGCCTGGTGGTCCCGAGTCCTGGTCCTGAGTCTGGTGGTCCAGTTCCGGCCCCCCGAGTCTGGTGGTCCAGTTCCGGCCCCCCCGAGTCTGGTGGTCCCGAGTCCTGGTGGCCCGAGTCCTGGTGGCCCCGATCCTGGTGGCCCCGAGTCCTGGTGGCCCGAGTCCTGGTGGCCCCGAGTCCTGGTGGCCCCGAGTCCTGGTGGCCCCGAGTCCTGGTGGCCCCGAGTCCTGGTGGCCCCGAGTCCTGGTGGCCCGAGTCCTGGTGGCCCCGAGTCCTGGTGGCCTCGAGTCCTGGTGGCCTCGAGTCCTGGTGGCCTCGAGTCCTGGTGGCCTCGAGTCTGGTGGCCTCGAGTCCTGGTGGTCCGAGTCCTGGTGGTCCCGAGTCCTGGTGGCCCCGAGTCCTGGTGGCCTCGGTCCTGTGGCCCTGAGTCCGGTGGTCTCGAGTCCTGGTGGTCTTGAGTCCTGGTCCTGAGTTTAAAGGGAATGTTGGATAAAGGACTTACATTTTGTGACAAAACAAAAGCGACTCAAATCCGGTTTCAACGGGATCCAAACTGTGACTCGGCGGTTTGTGCCGGAGACGCAACGTTCCGTTTCCTTTGTATTCTGAAGACACTGAACAAAGCAACACCAGGAACACGAACACGAGAGATGAAAGAAAGAAGAAGAACATCCTGGAACAAAGAGTCCAAAACAAACGCCCCCTGTAGGCCAGAGTCTGGAAGTGACCGCGAGTTCAAAGGATATTTCAAAAGCAGCAAACAACTTTAAAAAAACACTTCTTATTGTATCATGTGAGACATTTTTGAGACTTTGCAAAAATCTACTTTAAGCCAGAAAAGTATTTTGGGGAAACTAAGAGAAACAGATACATCAGATTTATGCTACATCATCGAATGTATTACTCAAGTAGAAGTACTTTATCATTTCACCCGAGTTTGAAGAAAGTGTCGGTAAAAGGAGAGAGACGATTATGACGTTTAACAGACTTCACGGTGTCGCTATGTTTAGGAAAAAGAAACAAACTAGAGAGAGGAAAGAGTAAGAGACAGATGAGGACAGAGAGAGAGAAGAGGAGACAAAATAATGGAGAGGAAGAAGAGAAAGAGGAGAAAGAGAGAGGGGGAGAGTTTAAAAGAGGAGAGAGAGAAAGGAGGAGGATGACAGAAAGAGGAGAGAGGGATGAAAAAGTGAGAAAAGAGGAAAGAGAAGAAAGAAAATAAAGAGAGGAGGGGGTGTTAAAAAGAGGGACAAGAGGAGGATGAGAGAAAGAGGAGAGAGAGAAAGGAGAGAGAGGGAGAGTTTAAAAAAGAAGAGAGAAAGGAGGAGGATGACAGAAAGAGAGAAGAAAAAATAATGGAGAGGAAGGAGAGAGAAAAAGGGAGAAAGAAGATAGAGGGTGAGAGTTTAAAAAAGGAGAGAGAGGAAGAGGAGAGAGGGATGAAAGAAGAGGGAAAAGAGGAAAGAGAGACGAAAGAAAATGAAAGAGAGGAGGGTGTGTTAAAAAAAGAGGGAAAAGAGGAGGATGAGAAAATAATGGAGAGGAAAGAGGAAAGAAATAAAATAGAGGAGGGAGAGTTTAAAAAAGGAGAGAAAAGAGGAGAAAGAGTAGGGGAGAAGAAATAATGGAAAGTGAAAGAATAAAGGAAAGAGGAGAAAGGAGAAAGAAAATGAGAGTTTAAAAAAGGAGAAAAGAGGAGGAGTGTTAAAAAAGGAGAGAGGAAAGAAAAAATAATTTTAAGTGAAAGAAGGAAAGAATAAAAAGGGAGAGAGAAGAGGAAAGAGGAGGGTTTAAAAAAGGAGAGAAAAAAGAGGAGAATGACACAGGGGGAGAAAAAAAGAATAGGAGTGTGGAAGGAGGAGAGAATAAAAAGGGAGAAGACGAGGGAGGAGAAAGGGGAGGAGCTTAGATGATAGCGATGTGGACGTGGTGAAGGTCATTTGGGCGCGGACCACTCCAGACGTGACACAGTCTTGGCTTAACGCACTTTTGGAGTCGTTTTACGAAAAGAAAAGAGAAAAGGGTAGAAAGTACATATAACTGATGTCGTCATGCCAACCAATCCACAAAACATTGTAGACTTACATAAACTACTGTTTACAGCGAGAAGGTTCCGGGTTCGAACCTCGGGCCAGGTTTAACGCAAGGTTTTGTAAAGGGTTTAACATGGATTAGACAAAAAGGATCATAAGGGTTCAAGATGGTCGATCCTAAATTGAGTTCATTTTAATCCTGATGTGGACTTGGTTTGGTCCTTGTCCTGGTCCTCGTTTAGTCCTGATCTAGTCCAGGTTTAACTACAGGTTGGACGACTCGCTGAACTAAAATTCACTTACGTTTTTCAAAGAAATTCGTTCAAAATGATCACAGAATAGCACATTTTTAAGGTTTATAATTTCACTTCCTGTTTGTAATTGATGACATCACACTAGGAAATCAGACCCCAATATCGTTCGCCGGTCGCTCAAACTAAGAAAGCTCCGCAGCATTGAAGGATGGCGTCAAATGCAGACAAGCGTAGCCGTTCACGTACTAAAGCTAAATTTGTCTTGCCGCGGAACCTAGAACACACATTGTAAACGCAGATCTTCGGGGTCCAAATGAGACCGCAAGTGTGTCCGTCTGCGTCGAACCGTAATGCCTTTTTTTATTCCCCGCGAAAACTCTTTGTTGCTAGTATTCGTGCGAAGGGCCTGTGAAAGTGGCGAAAAGCGCTTCCGAACGCATCGCGGGGAATAACCGGGGCGCTAGAAATGCGTCAGGAAAGTGAGAAATCTGTTTACAATGAACTACAAGACTCTAAAGACTCAGCGCAGCGCCTTTAAGAACTGTAAATAATGAAGACTATGAGGCATTTCCAACATTAAGAGGAAGAAAAAATGTACAAATCTGAAAAGTCAAAAAGCAACGTGGGAAAAGCTACTGAAAGCGAGGTTTTTATTATTTCATTTCTGCACATTTATTAGCGGCGCAGAAGCCCGCGACGGAACGATGACGCAGAAGACGGAACGATGACGCAGAAGACGGAACGATGAGCAGAAGACGGAACGATGACGCAGAACTCAAAAGCAGGTGAACGTTTGCGTGTCATTTCTCCAGATTTTCCCACTCACACTTTCGGGCACAAACATGTGAGAGCGTGTAATAAATGCCAGGTTTGGTGGGAGCCCCGGGGGGACTGTGGGGGGGCAGAAATTGTCGGATTGATATTCTGAGCCTCGGGTCTAAACAGCAGCAGCTCCTCCTTTAGATGAGGCTGTTTACAGAGTCACCTGCCCGGGTGGGGGGCGCTGCGGGCGAACGCAGCCATGCCAACCGCAGCCGCCGCTGAAGCTGGGGATGTCTAAAAAGGTGCACTGTGGAACTTTTCTGGTCGAGGGTCTGTAACCATGGAGAAGTTATAATTTGGTCTGAAATGTTCTGCAGTGTGGCATTTGTCCGTCTTGTAGGTGTTTATATTGCTAAAGTTGAGTTCAGTCTCTAACAGGCTCCACACGGCTCTGCTCTGGTCTATAAGTCTCAACTAGATCTGAGCCTGGTCCAATCAGCTGTGAGCACAATGTCATGTGACACACACCAACTCAAACCTTTGGATCACAATCTCACTTGTTTCAAAGAGTTCATTTCTTAAAGACTTTGTAAAACGTTTTAATATTCACACTAAACATCATTTGAATCTCATTAATATGCATTTACCCACTGAAAGAACCGGGGCAGAACCAGAAGATTCTGGTATTTCAATTTGGTTTTAAATGAATGTTTGTGTGAACTCAATCACCTGTACCCGTCCTCCTGAGAAAGCCCCGCCCTTTCCCTTTAACCTCACTCCTATTGGCTGAGCGGTGCCAGTCTCTGCCTCTGCAGCAGCACCTTCAGTGGTTCAGGGTTTCGACAATTGGCTCAAACTCGATCGGTGTCAATCGACGTTGCAGTTTCCGGTTTGACCCCATTGGTAATTCTAAGAAACAAGTCATTCGTCCAGGACTGTTCCATTGTAGAATAAATTCAGTTGTATCATCTGGACTCTGCTTTTAGAAAAATAAAACATTTCGATTCTCTTGGATGAGAGTTGAAACCTTTCGAGCCTGCAGTCCGAGTGCCTGCTGAACACAATTAAGATTTTAAAACCAAACCATTCTGAGAGCACTTCAGAACTGTTCAAGCCCCAACGCCACCTTCATTTGTACTCTGTGACGCTGGATTGTGGGATCTTTGATGCGTCCACGCGTGCGACGACAGATTTTTGCCCGTTGGAGATGTTTCGGTGCCGTCGTTTGTCCTCCTTTTCCTCCTCGCTGCCGTGCGAGAGCAGGTGAGCTTGAAGCTGTCGCAGATTTTGTCACTTTTCACATGGAAACAGAAGCTCCGGCGTGTGCCAGAGATAATGGTTTCTGAAGCTCTTATAGCGCATGTCCATCCCACATATTTCACACACCACCCGCCGCGGCTTCTTTATCTCTCCGTGTTCGTGCGCCTGAATGTGCTCTTCCAACTCCTCTGGCTTGGCAAACGCTCGCTCACACCGATCACATTTAGGAGTTTTTGCGACGTGAGTTCATGTCTCTTTGTCATACGTGATTTTAACATCCGTCCACACTGGTCGCAAGCATGATCTTTCAAATGCAATAAAACTAAAATCCTTCCCGTAAAGTTCACAGACAAATGGCTCAATCTTGTCGTGGATAGTTTTATGCTTGTGAAGAGAAGACCTCAGCCAGAAGACTTTACCACACTGGTCACACTGGTCTGCAGTTTCCTTTGTATGGGTATTTCAGTGCATTTCACAAAGTCTTTTAAAACTAAAGGATCTGCCACATTCTTCACATTTGAACTTTACGTTCTCATGCATGCTTCGTATAAGCCTCTTGAATCCTCTTCCACATTCACTACAGCGGTGCGGGTCATTTCTGAATGAGTAGTTTCATGTCGATGTCGGAGCGTAATGATTGGAAATGGCTTTACCGCAGGTTTCACAATGATAAAGATCGTTTCCTGCGTGCTTTTTTTGTGATGGTACAAAGTAGAAGAATTTTAGTATTTTTTCCCGCACTCATCACAAGTGTAAGTAAAACGCTCACCGTGCTGTTTGCGTTTGTGAATTTTCAATCCACGTCGACTCGGATACTCCGTCCCACACTGGTCGCACACATGGCACTGCTTCTCGCCGCGGACCTGCAGATGTTGTCGTAACGAGGATTGAGCCTTGAAACTTTTTCCGCACTCGTCGCAAGTGAACGGTTTGAGCCCCGCATGGGTCAGTTTATGCCCCTTTAAACTATGCCGGACTGGTCACAACTAAAGAGATTTCCGGTGTGCAGTCTCTGGTGATTTTTTAGCATCATTTTGGAGAAGGATTTTCCATCATATATTTAGTTTGGAAAACACTATACTTCGACAGCAAGAAAACATTAGGGTTGCAAATGGATGAAGTATTTTCGATTAATTAGTGAATATGAAATGGTTAACCCAAATTGGCCACCGTCCAGGGTGTACCCCGCCTAAGGCCCAAAGGCACTGGGCTCCAGTCTCCCGCGACCCCTAATGGGAACAAGCGGTAGAAAAATGAATGAATGAATATGAAATGGTTTGTAAATATTAAAGATTTATATATTTGTTTTGATAATTGAAATAAAACCACACTTTTCTCTGCACATGGCAAGTTTTGGAGTCAGAAATGATTCAAATAAACGTTATTTTAGTTTTTTTAAACAATCGATAACTTTGAAATGATTGATTAACTTGTTTCACGAAAAACACAAATGCAAAATACTTGGAAAAACCTTTGCACATTCAGAGCTCAAGGGCCAACATAATATTTGAGTGCATAAATACATGTCATGAAGCTTAACGGACGACACTGAACCCTGTGTGCTATGCACATGGCGCACACTGTAGCACCTGCCTTCAGCATGTGTGTGGTGAGACCTACATCGTGTTTAGACCGGACTAAAGTTTAGACCGGACTAAAGTGAGACCTACATCGGGTTTAGACCGGACTAAAGTGAGACCTACATCGTGTTTAGACCGGACTAAACGTGAGACCTACATCGTGTTTAAACCGGACTAACGTGCGCACCTTCACAAGCCTTCACATGCTCTTTCTCCCCAGACACTTCCATCTTCCTTGTTTCGCGCAGCCGCAGATGTGACGCATGCAGTACTCCGTCACGCCTCAGCGTCCAGGTAGCGCTGTCCTCGTGTACTTTATTTTACATTCTGAACCTGCAAACACACATAACTGCACTGTGTGGCTTAAAAACAATTCAGTTCCTCCTTAATTTAGATTACTCCGAGTAGTAGTATCATGCATAGCCAAACCATTTACTTTTACTTAGCCCAAGTACAATTTTGGCACCATTACATGTAATTAAGTAAATGTTCAGCCATGTAACGGTACCTTTACTTGAGTACACATTTTCAGAACTCTTTCCACCACTGCTTTTTCTTAATTATAGCCCACATTATTGTTATAAACTGTCTTCTCCCAAACATACACAACAAAATCACAATTATCAGTATATTTCTGTTCATTTAATCTATTTGGACTGATGTGAACTCCCCAAAAATCTCCTTAACATCTCATAAATGACATCTTCCAAGCGTAGAGTTTATAAATAAAAACGTATAACTGCGTAAAAACGAATATAAGAAAAAAGCAGCTGGTTCCACTCGGACTGAAATAAAAGCAGCGTTGCATAGATTCAGTTCTGCGTCTATTAACGTCTGCAAATATGTGCAAAAACATAACGTAACATGGAGGAAAGCGTCAAAATATACAGAGGAACAGCTGGTACATTGCACTTGGTTTCATTTGGTACATATATATAGTTTGGTACAATATTACGTTTCATAATTGAGTAAAATGCAGGAAAACAAAGCGTCGCAGTCGTTAAAAGTCAATAAACGTGATAAAACGGGCCTGAGTCATTTTTTTTTTTTGCAATAGGATGTGATCTTAGCTTTTGTTAGAATTAGAAAATGGCCAGTGCTTTTTTAAAAATTACACCATGACATTTTTACTGTCTCAACACACAAAAAAAACATGTAATATTAATTAAACCTTCAAATTCAGCTTAATGTTTGAATAACGTTGCAGTTTCTCATGTTTCTAGGGCTGTAGAAACAAACTGTGATTCTTGCACCATTAATCAACTTAAAGAGACGTGCGGCGGCACTGACGAAAGCTCTCGAAACGTTTAGGATCTTGTGAGAAATATTGCTCACGAGACCGAAACCGTAAACAACATCATCATAACAAGTGAAAAGGCAGATTGAACTGTTCTCTCGCGCCAAAACGCTCCACCGTGCGCTTCCACCCTTCTGCTGCTCTGCAAATAGTTCCTTAGAATTCAAATCAGATCGAAAACACCGCTTTCGATTAATCGGCCGAAACAAATTTGAACACAATGATGGTGTTTTTGTTGCGGTCATTCATAACAAAATGGCTGATTCACGCCAATTCATCTTGCAAAACTCTATTATGACTACTTTTTTTTTTTGTAAAGTCTATGGAAAAATGAATGGGAAATCCCTGTTTGGTTCATAAAAAAAGAGCAGCCACAACAAAGACACGTGTTTGCTCTTTCCAGTGTGCATTACTTTATCGTTTAAAACATCACTGTTTAATTAGTTGAAGGTAAATAACTCGCTGTACGGGAAAGGACAAACCAGAAATACAGAACTTAACAAAACGTGCCTGTTTGATGGAGTAATTAAAGGGTTTTTGATATGTTTTTTTTGCGGACAAACTGATAAAAAACTACATTTGGAGGCACTGTACTCCTGAAACGATTAGCGTTCTCATCGTTACGGTGACATTCTTATGAACCATTGTGATGTGTAGGATATACTGAGAAATTTGCAAAAAAAAAGGTGGCGTGTGCAAGACTCTTAACATCAAACATAAAAAAAAAAGAAAAAAAAAAAATCCAATAATGTCTCTTAAAACCACATATCTCTCTCGTTGCAGCAGGTCCAACTGTGGAAATCCAACTTGCACAAATGATATGCAGTTCATTTTTTGCTTGTTTTAATTTTTCTGTAAAAGTACGGGTCTCGCTTGTCAAAAAAAAAAAACAACGGCCGCAGGTGAAATCCGCGGTCAAACGTTGTAGTCGGGCGCTTTGCCGATGGGCCGCCGCAGCCGTATCTGCAGCGTCATGAACGCTCCGACGGCGACGTGGAAGAGGATCTGCCACAGGTTTCGCAGTTCGTAGAGATACATGTTTGAGAGGCAGATGAGCGCGAAGGAGAGGAACGACTTACTGTTCCTCCACACTGAGAAGTACGCAAACAGGTAGCACTGCAAGAAAAAGAGGATTGCCATCAATTTACCGTTTAACAGTGAAAATGCATGTGTTTTGACCCGACACATTTCACTAAAACATATTAAACACGATTATATTTTACTAAACATTTTGCCTATTTGTCCCCAAGTTTGAACCATTTTTGTAAAGTTTATAATGTCCCTTCCTGGTTGGACACGAGCAGCAGATGTGACATAGGTAGAGGCGATTCCACAAACGTTACCTAGCAACCAGACTGTTAACAAGAGCAAAAATCCATTTAAATGACACAACAGTTATGATTTGACAACAGTAACACCTTCATTTTGTTGAATGATGTCAGAAAAAGTGTACATTTTCCCTGTGTTTTCAACGGCACGTCGCACATTGATGACATCACAGAGGGATTGTGTTTTGGCACTCTACTCTACTTCCTGTCATTTAAAATTTTGAGGTCAATTTCGTCACAAACTGCAATTTAACAGAAGTAAAACTATGATATATATCCACCACAGGTTCTATCTCATCAAACTAAGTCATAATTAGAAAGGTTAAAGCTGCATTATGCAACTTTTGTGGTTGTGGAATCTGTTCGTCTTCACAGACATGTTACCGTTTTGCATGGAATGTACCACCATATAGAAATAAACATATCTATTTTGTATTTATTCAATTACCAGGGCTGTAGTTGACTAAAGCAACTCTTTAACGACAAAAGGACACACATTTCAAAAAATAAAGGAGAGGAGGAGTCTTATGAAAAGAAGTTTAAGGCACAAAAAGTCCAAATTAACAGTCTCATTTAGTCCAGATTATTAGTTTGAGTCCAAATGTGATTTTTTTTTTGCAGTTATAATGTCGGTCCAGTCCTTAATCGTCGTTGCGGTTTGTGTCGTCCATTTTAACGTGAAGAACATATTTTCCCATTCTTCGTCCGTCAAAACAAAACTACCGTCTCGTTCCCATTTCATTGTAATATATTCCGTAGAGTGGCCGTCCAGATTATTTATGCTTTTATATAATTTACATATTATTCCCCTTGAAAATCCAGATTTAAAGATTTAAATTCGGAGGTTATAATGGCCGTTGCTTTGTTTTATTTCTTGATTATAATATAAATCCCAATCATTCTAATTCCATCGTCTGATTATAGGACGCCAAAATTAATCGCCCTACAGATTATATTACTGCTAAAACAAATGTGTTTTTATATTCCAATTCGTTCTGAACATGAACACATTCTGAGCGGCAAAATGAACAGAATCTTTAGAATATTCAAGCTTGACTTCAGTTTCTCTCGAAGATTCGTCGGAAGCAGTGACACGTCTGAGAAGCTAAACGGTGTGTTTGCTCGACCGCGTGTGTGCGATCGCCGCCGCCCTGTCAGGCTGCGGCGCTGTAAAGTGCTCCGACACACGCCACTGACCTGATAGATGCAGGCCGCCGTGCCCAGGAAGAAGGCCATCACGTAATTAAAGTCTTCGCCGTCATTCTGCGGGAAGGAAAAGACACAATTAACACAAACAAGAAGCCATCGCCTGCAATTAGACTCGGGGGTCTTTTATGTTTCCTGTCAAAACAAAAAGGCAAAATCGCAGACCGGTCAAGTAAAGAAAACACATTTCTCTGATAATAAAATGAAACAGGAAATCAGTTCACGAGCATCAGTTGACTGTCGTATGGGAACGGCAAAACTGTTACGCCAACGCGTTTTATGATTCAATCTAAATAAACGCTCAGACTCGAAGCTTGTTCAATTCTAAGATTATTATGGCAACACAAAAACAGAACTTTAGAATTATATTATATGGCAGTAATCAATAAGATGCACCATGATACATTAGCAACATTATGGCCTGGATGAGGAAGGACTTGAAACAACCTAAACTAATCCAACGTCCCCCTTAACCATAAACCTAAACTAATCCAACGTCCTCCTGAACCATAAACCTAAACTAATCCAACGTCCTCCTGAACCATAAACCTAAACTAATCCAACAACGTCCTCACTGAACCATAAACCTCAACTATCCAACGTCCTCCTGAACCATAAACAAACTAATCCAACGTCCTCCTTAACCATAAAACTAAACTAATCAACGTCCTCCTGAACCATAAACTAAACTAATCAACGGTCTCCTGACCATAAACCTAAACTAAGCAACGTCCTCCTGAACCATAACATACACTAAGTCCAACGTCCTCCTAACCATAAACATAAACTAACCAACGTCCTCCTTAACCACTAAACCTAAACTAATCCCAAATCCCCTTAACCATAAACCTAAACTAATCCAACGTCCTTACATAAACTAAACTATCCAACGTCCTCCGACGCATAAACCTAAACTAATGCCACTTCCTCCTGAACCATAACTAAACTACTCCAACGTCCCCCTTAACCATAAACCCTAAACTAATCCACGTCCCCCTGAACATAAACCTAAACTAATCCAACGTCCCCCTAACCATAAAACCTAAACAATCCAACGTCCTCGCTGAACATAAAGCCTAAACTAATCCAACTTCCTCCTGAACCATAAACCTACAACTAATCAAGGGTCCCCCTTAACCCATAAACCCTAAACTATCCAACGTCCCCTGAACCATAAACTAAATAATCAACGTCCCATTAACCATAAACCTAAACTAATCACAACGTCCCCTCGAACCATAAACCTAAACTACATCCAAACGTCCTCCTGAACCATAACCTAAACTATCAAGTCCCCTTAACCATACCTAAATACAGGTCACTCTACCTACCTAACATCCAGTCCACAAACCTAAATCAAATAACCATACCAAACGAATCACCCCTTGAACCATAACCTAAACTAATCCAACCGAAATAACCTCCGCCTGACCATAAAAACTAAACTAATCCAACGTCCCCTGAACCATAAACCTAAACTAATCCATTGCTCCTCCTGAACCATAAACCTAAACTAATCCAACGTCCCCTGAACCATAAACTGAAACTAAACCCTACATAACTAACTAATCCAACGTCCCCCTGAACCTAAACCTAAACTAATCCACGTCCTCCTGAACTAAACTAAAACTAATCCAACGTCCTGAACCATAAACCTAAACTAATCCAACGTCTCCCTGAACATAAACCTAAACTAATCCAACCGTCCTCCTCTAACCATACACCTAAACTAATCCAACGTCCCCCTTCAACCATAAACTAAACTCAACTCCAAACGTCCCCCTGAACCATAAACCTAAACTAATCAACGTCCTCCTTAACCATAAACCTAAACTAACAACGTCCTCCTTAACCATAAACCTAAACTAATCCAACGTCCCCTGAACCATAAACTAACTAATCCAACGTCCCCTTAACCATAAACCTAAAACTAATCCAACGTCCCCCTTAACATAACGTAAACTAATCCACGTCCTCCTTAACCATAAACCTAAACTAATCCAACGTCCTCTTTTAACCAATAAACCTAACTAATCCAACGTCCCCTTAACCATAAACCTAAACTAATCCAAAGTCCCCCTGTAACCATAAACCTAAACTAATCAACGTCCCCCTGACATAACCTAAACTAATCCACGTCCTCCTTAACCATAAACCTAAATAATCCGAACGTCTCCTGAACCATAAACCTAACTAATCAAACGTCCTCTACCATAACCTCTTAATCAACTCCGTAACATAAACCTAAACGAATCCAACGTCTACCTAAACCATAAACCTAACTTAATCCAACAGTCCTCCAAAACCATCAACCTAAACCCAATTCCACGTGGTCTCCTGCAACCATAAACCTAAACTAATCCACACGTCTCTGAACCATAAACCTAAACTAATCAACGTCCTCCTGAACCATAAACCTAACTTAAATCAAACGTCCCCTTAAACATAACCTAAAACTAATCCAACGTCCCCGCTGAACCATCTAAACCTATAACTAATCCAACGTCCTCTTTAACCATAAACCTAAACTAATACAAGCGTCCTCCGTTTAACCATAAACCTAAACTAATCAACGTCCTCCTTAACCATAAAACCTAACTATCAACGTCCCCCTGAACCAAAACCTAAATATCCAACGTCCCCCTTAACCCATAAAACCTAAAATAATCCAACGTTCCCTCCCCTTTAACCATAAACTAACTATCCAACGTGCTCCTTAACCATACACTAACGCAAGTCTCAACTAAACCTGAATCCAACGTCCTTACAACTACGATCAACCACATAAACCTAACTTAATCCAACGTCCCCCATTAACGCATAAACCTAAAACTAATCCAACGCCTCCCCTGACCATAAACCTAACTTCTCCAACGTCCTCCTGAATACACCATAAACTAAACAATCCAACGTCCTCCTTAAACCCATAAACCTAATAACTAATCCAACGTCCTCCCCTAGCTCCAACCATAACCTAAACTAATCAACGTCCTCCTGAACCATAAACCTAAACTAATCCAAACGTCCTCCTAACCATAACACTAAAGCTAGATCCAACGTCCTCGCTTAACCATAAACTAAACTAATCCAACGTCCTGCCTTGAACCAATAAAACCTAAACTAAATCCAACGTCCTCCTGAACCATAAACCTAAACTAATCCAACTGCCCCTGACATACCTTACTCCCCCTCTTGAACCATAAACTAAACAATCACTACCTCAGGTATACCAACGTCTCTACTAAACCAACTAAAGACTCCCTGAAATAAACCAAGCCTAGAACCTAAACATAAGCATTTACACCAGGGCAACAGTGAGCGGAGGGAGGGAAGGGTGAAAACAGCGACTATTTCTGCGCTCTGCGAGCCTTACAGGCTGCAGGACATCACAGGCTTAACTCAATACATAATACAAACAGTGTTTTCCTCATCTTTGTTTTAGAGTTTCCAGACACAGAAATGCATGGAAATTCTAAGTTTCTAAAGTTCTTCTCTTAGACACACAATGCCGCTCTAATGGAGAAGAATTCCGACACTAAATATAAGTCTAAATGTTGGGTCACAATGTGTCTCTCATCTAATCCAAACTAAACATATTTCTCTGATTTATACATCTAAATATTGTCTTTTTTGCTTAATTAATTTGCAATCGATGGGTGAATTACATTTTTCATTATAAGACTAGGGCTGGGAATCATAGGGTCTCTCACGATACGCGATCGATAATATCACGATTTTGCGATAATCGATATCTCTTTTAACATTTTTCTTTGTTAACCTCGACCTGCACAAACTCACAATGAAACGCACCCATTTTAAATCATCAAACTGTTCAAAATGTCACAGAAAGTTTCCTTTCTTTAAACGCAATCATTTGGGAAATTTATAACCAAACGTGACTCATGGCGATATATCGATACAGCAGCCCACGGATATCGATACTGCATCACCAAACTTAGCTATCATGATGTTTTGATATTTCGATATTTCGGCACAGACCTTAGTATCGAATAGGACTATAACAGGTCTTAATTGTTGAAACTCGGACTTGGATTGGAAAAGATAAAACGCGGACTAATCTACGAGGTAATAAAGAAGACATGAACCAGGACTAAACCAGGACTAAACCAGGACAAACAGGACCAAACCAGGACCAAACCAGGACTAAAGCAGGACTAAACTGGACTAAAACTGGACTAAGCAAAGACTAAAGCAGGACTAACGCAGAAATAGGCCGGACTAAAGCCGACTAAAGCCGGTCTAAGCAGGTCTAAAGCAGGTTAAAGCCGGTCTAAAGCAGGTTAACGCAGGTCTAAAGCAGGTCTAAAGCAGGTCTAAAGCAGGTCTAAAGGCAGGTCCAAAGCAGGTCCAAAGCAGAAATAGGCCGGACTAAAGCCGGACTAGCAGGTCTAAAGCAGGACTAAAGCCGGACTAAAGCCGGTCTAAAGCCGGTTCTAAAGCACGGTCTAAAGCAGGTCTAAAGCAGGTCTAAAGCAGGTCTAAAGCCAGGTCTAAGCAGGTCTAAAGGCAGGTCTAAAGCAGGTCCAAAGCAGACCAAAGCAGGACACAAAGCAGGACCAAAGCAGGACCAAAGCAGCGACCAAAGCAGGACCAAAGCAGGTCTAAAGCAGGACCAAAGCAGGTCTAAAGCAGGACTAAAGCCGGACTAAAGCCGGACTAAAGCCGGACTTAAAGCCGGACAAAATAAAGCCGGACTAAAGCCGGACTAAAAGCCGGACTAAAGCCGGACTAAAGCCGGACTAAAGCAGGTCTAAAGCAGGTCTAAAGCAGGACTAAAGCAGGTAACTAAAGCAGACTTAACAAAGCAGGTCTAAGAGGACTAAAGCAGGACTAAAGCAGGACTAAGCAGGTCTAAAGCAGGACTAAAGCAGGGTCTAAAGCAGGACTAAAGCAGGCTCTAAAGCAGGTCTAAAGCAGGACTAAAGCAGGACTAAAGCAGGACTAACGTACTAAAGCAGGACTAAAGCAGTCTAAAGCAGGTCTAAAGCAGGTCAAGCGGACTAAAGCAGGACTAAAGCAGGTCTAAAGAGCAAAGCAGGTCTAAGCAGGACTAAGCAGGTTAAAGCAGGACTAAAGCAGGATAAAGCAGGACTAAAGCAGTCTAAAGCAGGGACTAAAGCAGGACTAAAGCAGGACTAAAGCAGGACTAAAGCAGGTCTAAAGCAGGTCTAAAGCAATAAAACCTGTATAATAAAAGTGGCAATGTGTTTGTAAGAAACTGAGAACAAACTAAAATGTCCTGGAAAATATTTGTGCGTTAACCCTGACCCTAACTCTCACATGAAGACCCCCCGACAGACACAGACACAGACACAGACACAGACACACACACACACACAGCGCTCTGACCTGCAGGATGCTCTCGATGGCGTGGACCCCCTCGGAGCAGGTTCAGGCCTCCGCAGAGAACGGTGAGGACCGCAAGAGACGATCCCGACAGAGACACCGGGTCCAGCATCTGTGAGGGAGCTGAGGAAGAGGACGCAACAACATCCGGTCAGACCACACGCACGCGAGGGGCAAACGAGACCACGCGCCGAGGGGCGAAACGAGACACGCGCGCCGAGGGGGCCGAGGGGGCAAACGAGACCACGCGCGCCGAGGGGCAAAACGCGACCACGCGCGCCGAGGGGCGCAACCGCGACCAAAGACACAAGGTCAAACGTGAGCCCTGCTGAGACACAAGGGCAAACTACTCTACGCAGCATTATTAAATAAAAATGATATATAAAATAATAATAATACTACACTTCATTTGTAAGAACTTATCTGAAGCCTTCAGTCATCATCTTTTACCTTTTATGTGGTAAAACTGTATTTAAAAGTCTAAATGTACATATAATGACACGTATTGAAAGACCACTGAAAGACCACTGAAAGACCACTGAAAGACCACTGAAAGACCACTGAAAGACCACTGAAAGACCACTGAAGACCCCCTTCGTTCCAGCAGTATTTTACCCCACGTTCTGAGGAGAAACTAAATCACTCCGTGAAAAGCATAAAGTCACAAACGCCACGTGAAAACTGAGACAACACTAGGACTAAACCCAGAAACTAACCTTTGGACTCAGCCATGACTAAACCAGAACAATGAAACAGGATCACAGCAAGTCTACACCGGAACTAAACCGGGATCAAACCAGGACCTACACCAGAACCTACACCAGGATCAACACCAGGACCAACACCCAGGCCAACACCAGGACTAAACCAGGATCAAACCAGGACCTACACCAGGATCAACACCAGGACCAACACCAGGACCAACACCAGGACTAAACCAGGACTACACCAGAGACCAACACCAGGACTAAACCAGAACATGAACAGGATCACAAGCAAGTCTACACCGGAACTAAACCAGGATCAAACCAGGACCTACACCAGAACCTACAACAGGATCAACACCAAGGACCAACACCGGGACTAAACCGGGATCAAACCAGGCCCTACACCAGGACTAAACCAGGACCTACACCAGGGTCACACCAGGGTCACACCAGGGTCAACACCAGGGTCAACACCAGGGTCAACAACCAGGGTCAACACCAGGGTCCACACCAGGTCAACACAGGACCAACACCAGGACCAACACCAGGATTAAACCAGGATCAACCAGGACTAAACCGATAAAGTTGAAGCTACTTAAAGCCACTGCCGCTGTAACTAAAGCCTCACAAACCTTTTTTAAAATGAAAACATAATTAAAAATCTTAAGCTGCAGTAAATTAATAGCACAACGAGTCTTAAATAGTGTCACTAATGAGCCGTAGATGTTAATTTATTCGACTCAAACGTATAACCAACAACAAAAAACAAAGGAAAGTTTCTCGTTTTTGTAAAGAGAAATAAATAATACTCAAGAGACGCTTTATTTTTAACATTTAAAAGGGAAAAAAGCTGCGTGCGATTTCCATTATTAAAGGCACATTTCAACTTCTAAATTTAGCAGATCATTTAAGAAAAAACATAATAATAATAAAGACAATGTTCAAAAGGAGTAGAAGAGGCAAATTGCACATAAGTTGATATAGTGACAAGGCTAAAATATTTTTGATTTTCTTTTGAATAAAACAGAAAAGTAGTTTTTGTTTTTGGTGGAAACTGATGTTCACGTTCTAACGTTTTTCACACCGTCAAGGTCGTTTCACTCTTTGTTGAATAATTTCCTCGTTTAAATTATTACAGCTCCGAGTGTGGATTTAAAAACTCGAATTGTCTACATTTTGTATTCACACGGGCTAATAAGTCTTTGTAATAAGAATCCATCAAAAGTCCTCGCGATAAACCTGTCTGGCATTGAAACTCCTCTAGAGGGCGCCATCATTTTGACCTGAATAATGCATTTATTACGTGGAAACACTCATATTCACTTACAAGAGCTTTTCACTGCAGAGATCAGTGTCAAAAGGCAGAGTAATAAAAGGAAGATTAGTGTCTGATCGAATGTTTTTAAAGAGTCAAATGTAGTTGATTTTGAACACAACAATGTTAGATGCTGTTTTGGATCGTTCTTTGCCGTTTTACACGTTCGACAGACATTTTGCACCGTAAACAAAGCACAGAAGAGGTTTTATCACGCAGACAGAGCAGGAATCACAGAATAAACGACACGGGGAAATGTGCCTAACCCTGTCGTCTGCAAACATTCTCCACCAGGACGTCCTCAAGCGCATTAAAATCAGATTAACCTGGGTAAAAGTGAGTAAAAACCTCATATTCGCGTTCTAAACAACTCGAAAGAATAATCGATAAACAAAATAACTGAGAATCCCCCAATTCAGTTTGTAGACGGCTACGATTTTTCTATAAAGAGGCAGGATTTTTCATTCTTTGCAGGGGAAATGTCACGATCACAATAACCGCAGCCTCAAATTGCGATACTTGGGTTTCCATGTACAACCGGGGCTTGTCTCACGAAAACCGACCAAAAACGGGGCTAAAATAGGCATAAATCTGGAGTAAATAATGCCTAAAAACGGGACATAAACCACAACCGAAGCTGAGAAAAACGACCACTAGTACAAAGAACCCGAAGTACCAGCCGAGAAGCACGCACTTCCCCCTGGCCCGGCGCGTGCGAGGCCAGAGCGGGCTTTACCGATGCCGTTGTACTTGGCGGAGCTGCGCCTGCTGCAGCCGTTCAGCGCCTGCAGCTCGTCCGGTGAGAGCTGGTGCGGCGGCCTCAGCCGGATCTCCGTCTGCATGTCCGACAGGTTCAGCTTCGTGGACAGAGAGCGAGGGTTGTTGTAGCGCTGCTTCGTCTTCTGAATGAACGTGTCTGACGGAGGAGCACAGAAAACAACAACACACGGACACATTAAACCAGGCATGTCAAACATGCGGCCGCGCGGCCGGCCCCCCGGCCGGTATAAAATGTATGAGTATGTCAAAAAAAGAAGCAAGACTCTAGCTCATTTCTATCAAAAGTTGTGATTTTTTAAAATAAATACAAACCAAATGCTCCCTCCGGCCTCTAGAGGGCAGTAAATGTGTACATCTGGCCCCCAGACGTTTTAATCGCCAGCCAAACATTTCTAATTTATATTCAATCATTTCCGATAGACCTATAGCATTTTCATCGCTGGAACTACACGTCCCACAATCCTTTGCAGCGGCCGCCCTCCCCACGCTGCTGTGTGCTGCCGGTGCAAGTGCCAGGTCTTTTAGAAGTGCCAACGCGCGTAGCGCACTTTACAGATTTGAGCAGAGGTCCCACCAGGAAAGACGTTTTTGGAAAACACGTGGAAGAAAGAAAGGAGACGGTTTGTGGACATTAGAGCGGCGCTAAAAGTGAGCTAATGTGAGCTAACAACAAGAAAACAAACTTCTGTGATGACAGCTCTTGAGGAAACATTGCAAAACCTGGACAGATGTGTCCACAAAGAACTATACTATGAAGCTATTTATTTCTTATATCTTTTATTGTTTATATTTTACATTATGTTCGGCCCGCGACCCAACCTGAGCGTCGAAATTCGGCCCACGGCCCAAAATGAGTTTGACACCCTTGCATTAAACCTAAAGCGGAATGAACCCAGTGAACCATGTTATTACAAAACACCAGCAGAGACTGAAGTTCACAATGCACTGAAGACCGTTTTAGAACTGTGTATTTGGGCCTCAAAACGCCTGCCATGGACACGATAGATGGATACCTTTGGAACGTACTTTTGGTGGAAGGACAAGGCGATCACAAAGAAGTGGATGACAACAAACCAGTCACCACAAAGGACTGGATCCAGGACTGGATCAAGCAAGCACTGGATCAAGCACTGGACCAAGGACTGGACCAAAATTGTAATAAACATCGGATAAATGGAAAAAATTACATTTGAATTCAAAATGGACAAATTTGATAAACTTTGGACTAAATGGGACTCGACTGTTGGACTTACTGTGCCTTCATTTTATTTATCATTATTTGTCATACATGTTTCCAGTATTATCATTATTATTATTTGTATTATTATTACTTTTAATTATAAATAATTATTTTTTTAAACTTTTTTTCCCCGTCCAGCTCTGGTCCCATTTCTTGTTTTTATTGTATAAATATATCTATATATAAAAAAAACTATTTAAATTAAATTAAAATAAAAAATTTAACACAAGACTAAAAGTCTATTTTTTTTACTCGACAGCTAAAATCTTTTTTGTAATATCAAGAAAAAAACAAAAGTACTGATGACGAATATTGAACGCTGAAATACATTTCATTTATCAATTATTTAATAATGAAGTCAATATAGTAATTCTCGTGGCTGACCTCAGACATGGTTTAGAGGCAGTTTTCTCTCCAAAACACGTGAGAGAAGTCAAAATGAGAGCAGAACCAGCAGCTTCAGCTTCACCTCGGTCACATGTGTCGACTTCACACTCACCGAACTCGATGAAGGAGTACGGCCGCACGACGCCGCCGATTCTCTTCGAGTCGTAGGTGACGATGAACTCTCGCTGAAGCTCGTCCAGGAAACAGAAGGCCAGAACGTTGGGGTAAGTCGCGGTGCAGACCATCAGGTAGCCCACGCCCAGCGAGCTGGTGAAACTGCACGACAAACGGCAGCTTGGTTACGCCTTTATATCACAAGGGTTTAGGGTTTAGGGTTTAGGGTTTAGGGTTAGCTCTTCTCGTACGATCTGTGAGTCCGCGAGCACGTGTGAAGAACCATCTCGTGGGATTTGCTCTTACGTGTCGTGTTTGTGTGCAGGGGTCTTTCAGCTGCAGCGCCTCAAACAAATGCACTGTCAGAGACTTGTGCTGGACATAATCAGACAGAGAACGCTTTAAACTCAGACCCAGGTTTAGTTGTGACAGGACCAATGTGAGTCTTAGAGTTAGAAGGAAATTAGAAATATAGAAAATAAAAACTAATTTAAAATGTGGCTAAAATAAATTTTACAGATTAATGTAAATTGTATCAAAATCTAGCCATGACCCGGTTTGGACCTGGATTTTCGACCTGCTTGACCTTGGATCTTTTCGACCTGCTTCGGACTCTTGGATCTGCTTCGGACCTGCTTAGGATCCTGCTTGGGACCTGCTTGGACCTGCTTGACTGCGGACCTGCTTGGGACCTGCTTGGACCTGCTTGGGACCTGCTTGGGACCTGCTTGACCGCTTGGGACCTGCTTGGGACACTGCTTGGACCTGCTTGGGACCTGCTTAAGACCCGGATTCCAGGACCGGGATTCCAGACCGGTTTCAGACCGGTTCAACGCTCTCTTTTGTCACAGCTCTGTCTGCCAGGGGCTGGAGTGACCAATGGCGCCAGACTGGCAGCCGCACAGTCACTCAGCCCAGGGGCAGCTGTGGCGTCTTTGCCGGTAATCAAATGGCCCTCTCAGTTGGTTATGGCGTGCATAAACAGGCCTCGTGGTCATAACTTTACCCCTTATCGGAGCAAAACCAACACAATCGGATCACGGTCATTAAACGCCATCACAGCCTCATTAAACATTCAATTAGGTCTGCGTCGCTCTTGAGGCCTGCCGCGCCGAGTCCGACGCCGAGTCCGTTGAGAAGACCAATGCACAAACTGATCTCCGCGGACTACAAAAGACCTCATCAGAGAACGCTCACGGCGCAAGGGAAACCAAGGCACGTTATCGCGGAAAATATAAAATGTCGGACAAGAAACGGAATGATGGCACGGTAGAAGATAAAGCGAAGAAGGACGGGGAAAGCAACGGAGCGCTTACCAAAGACAACGGCGCACCGCGAAACGGAGACAAACGCGCGTCACGGGGAAACGGAGACAAACGGCGCAGGGAAGCGTGAGACAAACGGCGCACGAAGACAACGGCGCACGACGAGAACAAACGGCGCACGGAGGACAAACCGGCGCACGGAGACAAAACGCGCCTACGGAGGACAACGGCGCACGGAGACAACGGCCACGGAAGACAAGCGCGCGACGGAGACAACGGCGCACGGAGACAAACGGCCACGGAACAAACGGCGCACGGACGACAAACGGCGCACGGACGACAAACGGCGCACCGGAGACAAACGGCGCACGGAAGACAACGGCGCACGGAAAACGAGACAAACGGCGCCACGGGAAGCGCCCGAAGACACAACGTGTCGCACGGAAAGCGGAGACAAACGGCGAGGAAGCGGAGGACAAACGGCCCGGAAAGCGGAGACAAACGCGCGCACGGAATCGGAGACAACGCCGCATATCGAGTGGAACAATCGAGTGTATATTCATGTAGCAAGTCCAAAAAAGAACCAATGTGGAGTACAGAATATGTGGTAAAATTATGATATTGTTGTTTGAGTTAAAATATTGTTAAAAACCTAGCTAAACAAAAAGACCTGTAATGTCCCCAAACAAAAGGGTTATCAAAGTGATATTTCTGCTCTTTCGTGGTTCGTTTTCGAGTCAAGTCACGTTTTGTGCGATCATTTGCAGCCACTTCTGAGCACATTTTCGATGCGTTGTTAAAATTCATTTGATATTGTTCTGGATAAGTTATTGGAAGTGCACCTTTAACATCGTGCGGAACAATAAAAAAGGTAGAAATGCGAAGATACAAACTGCGTTTAAATATTGAAACTGTTCCAAACGTTCCAGGCCTTGATTGTAATATTAAACTGAAGTAAAACATTACCCACCTGAATCAAGACACTTCCTCTCAGAATTCCTAAAACATTTACCTGTAAACCTTAATTTTACTTTGACTAAAATATTTGGAGTAAAATTGATCCTGTAAAAGTGAATACTGTGAGATTTACTGTGTGGTTTAGTTAGTTTAGTTAGTTCATAGATTTTGGTGCCGTTTGGAACTACGGCTTCTAAAAGAGCTGTAACTCACAAGCTCTGGACCTGGACAGGACCTGGACGGGACCTGGTTTAGAGCTGGTGTGGACCTGGATTGGACGTGGTTTAGACGTGGTTTAGAACGGGATTGGACGTGGTTTAGAACTGGATTGGACGTGGTTTAGAACTGGATTGGACGTGGTCTGGGCCTGGTTTGGGCCTGGTCTGGGCCTGGTTTGGGCCTGGTCTGGGCCTGGTTTAGGCCTGGTCTGGGCCTGGTTTAGAACCGGATTGGGCCTGGTTTAGAACCAGATTGGGCCTGGTTTAGAACCGGATTGGACCTGGTTTGAACCTGGTTTGAACCTGGTTCGATGCGCTCTCCGTCTGCACCGGCAGGCGTGACTAGTGGCGCTCATTGGCAGCCACACGTCAGTCAGTCAGCCCCAGGGCAGCCCCTCTTGAGCCCCTCTTGTTTTGTCGGTGCCAAATGTAAACACGTGAGGCAAAAGAATGTCTGGAGGTCATGTTCCTGCCATTTTATCTGGGAGATCTTGTCCCTTTGGTCCTGATTACGAGACAAAAGTCAAGGGAAACGAAGGTTGAAAAGGTCCGTTTCTGATGAAGCAGATGGTGAGATGGAACGTCCCAAAGGTCCTCGTCCGTCCGCGTTTCGCTTCAGGACTTGGTGGATGGCGTGGCTTCAAAAGGCTTGAATCTATAGTTGTTTAAAGGACTCTTGGATCAAACCGACTTGATGCGTGAAGTGGATTTGACTGGCTTTCATGTCTTTGTCCTTGATCTAAAAGAGATTCATTAACAGTGAACTAATCAAACATGGCACGTTTACGCCTGGAAACGCAGAGGAAATCTATATCCATCTACGTCAACGGCACAACTTCATTCCAGCTTCACAGTTAAAAGGGTCAAACTTTTTCAAACTGTATTTTATGAACAATTTGAAGAAAAGAACAAATATATTTAAATATTTTGAAACCAATAAAAGCCTTGAGAACGTGAAAGGAACTCGAAGCAAACAAACCAAACTGGGCCAACTTTGACCTTCAGGGTTTTCACGAATGAATCATGAAACCTTAAAACAAACAACTCAAATATCTGAAGATGCAGATGGAATTTAACTTTTTCATTTGACTTGGTTTTAGATAAAGTCCAGTCAGTGTTGGGGACGTAACGATAGGCCTACTCGGATATAGAGGAACTGAACTGTAGCTGCACTACTCTGAAGACTTGAATAATGAGTGAATCATTTCTGTCTTAAGATATAAAAGAAACATTTATTTCTTCAAGTTGTCTGCACTGAAACGGAGAAAAAGATCATGGTCTATGTCAGCATTTGCGGCCCCAGGGGCCAGACGTGGCCCTCGGCCTGTTTTAATCCGGCCCCCCACAAGGTTTTCAGCTAACAATTCAATATATCGCGTCAGCCCACTCACCTAAACAGGACCATGAACGCTCGGATTGATCACAGGAAAAGGAAAATGTGTTGTTTAACTCCATTTGTATCTTTTTTTAAAACTCTACTTTTCTAAAAACTTTGATCACCATGGCAACAGACCCCCAGTTCCAGTCGTCCTTGGAGCTCCGCCCGCAGAGAGACGTTTTCTCTGAACTTCTGTGTTCCAGCGTTAAGCCAGAAAAAGACTTGTATATAAGTTTATGGACTGTAACGACTCAAGTCAAACAATAAACCCAAAGAACGGGCTCAAATCAAACTACATATGGATCCAATTCAGTGAAATGATCGACCCGGACAGTGTTTGCACGTGCAAGTCAAGAGTCGAGATTTGAATGTGAATTTCTGCTTTTGTTGTCATTAGCGCCGTGTAGACGTTAGCAACATTAGCACAACAAGGTATTTCTAACTGCAGAGGCTCAACGGCAGCGCAGGAGCAGCTTCACAGACAGCAGGGGGCAGCAGAGAGCAACTAAAGAGAAAATAACAGGAGTAATAACAATGTTTTAGCTGTCGCATGTCAAACCCAGGGCAGAGGCACGTTGGATGGTCAAACTCGGATAAATTCTGTTCTAAAATGTTGCCCGAGATTCCAAGCAGGGAGTTCCGAGCTGCGAGAGTGTTTCCAGTGTGAATTTCGGGAAATCTGACCTCCGAGAATGAAGAGAAAGCAGATCGACTCGACGCATCGCTCATACAAAGCGCTGCGACGTCTGTGTGCAACTTTAGAAGAATCATAAAACTTAATGAACCCGTTTACGTTAATATCTTTCTTTTATGGGTACACCTATCCTGTCCGTAGCTGTTGCTGATAGGACTGCAGTTGTCAAAAGCAGTGAGTCGAATTAGCGGCCTCCGGAGCAGACGGACGCTCGAGAGCTGGGACAAGTGCAGACGCATACTCTCGTTTGGAGCTACGTTGTTCTTATGAGGACCTTGTTCCTGTCGGTGCTTCATCTGACAGCTCGAGCGTCCCTCTTGCTGTCTCGTAATCCCCAGGTTTATCCGGAGGCCGAAGAGGGGAAGTGCTGCTTCATGTTTGTGGCATTACTGTACTCACGCTACTATTCGAATCAATTGTATCTTTGCTGTAACACACGTGTACGACACCCGAGGATATATCCTTGCTACATAGCTTCTTCTATCTTGCTCGGTACAAACCTATCTCTATAACCGCCAGCCTCTTAGCAACGCGGCTTGGATGTTCTTAATCGCTGGCGCGAAACGCCTGGTCAGAGAGCGGTAGAGACAGCCTTGAATTCGCGCTGGTATTCTCGCTAGCGTGTTGTTCTTGAGGACATAGCTTGGATATCAGAGACGATATGGACCAAAATGCTCTGATAAACTAAACATCTTCAATTTTCCATTTCTACGTAAATGATTATATTGAGCACGCCATTTAGACATCTAATTATAATAATAATCAGAGCTTTATACTACGAACGCTGCTACAATCTGTGAAATGATAATGCCAATAGTACAGCAAAATACATATATCTCATGAATCGTAACGTAAAATAAATTTCTCAGTGGGGATCGAGGAAATATGTTTTTTTGTTTAACATAAACGACATTGTGTGGCAATCATTGACCGGTATTGCACGACCATAGGAGGAAACTCATGCGGCCGGTTGGGAGCAGAGCGCACGATGATTCCAAGCACACACATGAATAATTGCTTTCCATGCGAATACAACGAGCAATCATATGATGATTTTTTACCTTTTGGTGTCTTGTGATTGATTATTATAGGCGAGGTCAGGGGGGGACAAATTATTATGCCTCGTATGGACGTTATGCTTGAAATACGACAAAATTTCGTAGATAAATTGGTCTTCTCTAAGTAAAAATGTAACTAGGAAAAGTTTATCTCAAATAAAGTACTTAATATTTGTGAAGAATGACTGTAAGAAATTTATATTAGAAAATTATAGAGAAAAAAATAGAATAATTGATTAGTTGGTTCTGATATGATCTATTGTACTCATTAAGTGAGAAACATTTTAAGTACACTAGATGCATCGCTCTATCATATTTGCACTAGGAGGTGTGTATTAGACATCCAGACTCTGTATTGTAATGGTTTTTATACTAAACATAAAAGTGAGCATCCAATATATGTCTATATTCTTATGAATATAAGCTCTTTCTTTTCACGTAAAAAATAATGATATAAACTTATGTTAGGCTTATAGATACTTAACTCAATGTATAGTCAAACAGTTGATTGTTAGCTTATGAAATTGCTCGCTTCAATAGATACTGACTGTACGAAGTATTACGTGACCAGAAAATAAATGCTAACAGCTATAATCGCTGCTCTGGTACTAGCATGGTTTAGTACTGGACATGCGTTTCTCGTCTCTAAAAACTCTCGATGTGATATGTCTCTTCTTTCAAGACTGATCACTCCATTGTGACAAGTTTGTACCTTAACTATCCACAATTCTCAAACATCTTTTTGGATATTATTTCTATATCGAACCTTAACTGGAAATCTCCAAAAGTATATGATAGGTGACTCAACTTTGAGAAGACGTAAAGCCACCATTCTATTATTCAATACACACTCTCATACGAGTGCGATAGCATTCTTTACCAACTATTAACACAAAATATGTATAAGCACAACAGTAGAAAAGGAGAATGCGTGGAGTTGAGTTGCCTTAGCTCACAGCACTACATATATCGCACGTCAAATGTTTGAAAAGGGCTATCGATTTATCAGCTGACAAGTGGCTTTTGTCTTTAGTTCTATAGGTATGGTACTGAGTTAGTTGTATTAAACTTAGGGACTTGATCGCTTAATTATGATATGACATATTCAACATATCTAACAAACTAAGACAAAGCAACGATACTCATTGTCGATTGTTGTTCTTGGAGGACGAGCAGCATTATTTTGGCGAACAGCACTGCATATTGAGCCCTCACAATCACGTAAATAGCCATTCATAAAATAAGTCTTCCTAACTGAAGTAAGCTAGAGTTCTCGCATTTTACATAGTAATGGTAGTAACATACCTACTAGATCTAGTCATATTCATTACTATTCAGCTAACGACTGGGGTGCGTCTCACCATTTACGTCTCTCAGGACAGTTTGAGCCATCCTGTTTTGGCATCATTTGTGACCAGTTTACGTAAATATTCACAACTATCACGTTTGTTCTGAGTAAATGCGTGTTCGCCTAAGCGTTCTTACCTCCAAATTGTGTAAAAGTGCCTACCATGGTGCTTAGAGGACATATTTGATTACAAGGCCTTCCGGTCTGATTAATCGCGAGCGATACCTAGACTGATTACAAAGTAGCCACGAAGCACTGATGCATCAGCCCTGCACCTGATAAACAATACTCACTGACGCGAGTTCAAGAAGGGCTGCCAAGGTTACTCGGAATTATATTAGTGCCTGGCCAGGTCAGAGGGGCAGGTTCTCTGGTGGAGCTCGGATTACAAGCAGTAACATCTCACTCGATTTCTTGGGAGAGAGATTATAAGATGTTTTGTGATGTGCACGCATGAGGTTTCATGATGTCAGTAAGATGGTAATAAGGGGTATATCAGAATGATTGCGCATATCATTATCAGAGAGTGTATGTCATATTGCTACGTTTGGTTATTTATGCCAGGGCAGTGGTTTCTGGTGTGGACGTCCTACCTTTGGGGTATTATGGAGTGACAGCTGAGAGGGAGGAGTGGGCAAATGTTTCGAGAGACAAAGGCATTCAACCC
Source organism: Chaenogobius annularis (assembly GCA_015082035.1). Lineage (NCBI taxonomy): Eukaryota > Metazoa > Chordata > Actinopteri > Gobiiformes > Gobiidae > Chaenogobius > Chaenogobius annularis. The sequence continues at coordinate 553,714 of BJKM01000387.1, forward strand.
GATATATAGCAGGTGATTGGAATGCCCTGCGAGCCGATCGGCTTGGCTGGGGTTATACTCACTTCAGCTGTATAGCAACAAGAGCTTCGATTAATTCTGTGGTAAAATAGGAGACAGAGAATGGTGCATTGTGCACCAGTCGTAATCAATAGAATTCGCTAAATGCGCAACGGTCTCGAAGGGTAGGCAGCTGTAGTATAAAAAGACGCGCCAAAAGTTATGACAAGAGATAATATAAAAAGTATACTCATCAATGAATAATGTTTTTTCTCTCCTCCTGTCTTCTCTCCTTTCTTTGGTGATTGTGCATTGGCGATTATTGGAGGTGATGTCTTGGGCTGAGCTTACGGTAAATAAACACATCACCGGTGTTGCCAACATCACGCTCGTATAGTTGGATAATAAATACGATGAACTGGGCAAGTGGAGTTAATAAGAGACTAACCAATGGAGCCTTGAGCCAACTCTTGTTGAGATTACAGAGAGAGCTGCTATGATCTACAAATTCGCATACCTTATAAGTACATTGATGAGATATTCCTAGCCTGGCGCGTGACTACAATTAAGCCATTCTTCAATCCAAAAAGGACAAAGATACACTATAAGAAGCACTAAAATATGAATACAATCACTACAGTGAGACATAACTCAAACTAGTCCCGAAGAGACAGGTTCTCAGAGTCTACGATACACACCAATCGTGCATCTAGTCGGTGCTATTGTATAGTTTATAGTAGTAACTCAGCGCCGATTAACCCCTAATCGTCTCTAGAGTGTATGATATATTTGTTTTGTTTAATATTTTGACGCGTATTCAGATATCTTGTGACTTTTGTGAAAAGGATTATTTATGAAGCCCATCCTGCATCTTTTATTACTCCTCAGCGAATGAGCGGTCAATCTTTGATTTCGGTAGTCGACAAGACAAAGATAATTTAAAGCATAGAATGTTACCTACCGATGTAACATTTTCTGGTGCGTTTCCATTCAGTCCAGCTTGCTTCCCTCGTTGAGTAAAAGTTTTTCGTTTTCCCTTTAGCAGACGACTATATCATATAACTTGATTTTATTGGATTATTAAAATCTCCGTCTGTATTTACTTGACTCCTTCTAACAACGTTGGCTCCTACGGTGCACAGATTCACTGACTTTAGACCTGTAAATCTTGGCATTGAATTCTAATGCGTTATCCCATCAGCGATGTAAGAGAGATGAGTAAAGTTAATCGTCTCGCAAATATTGCTATATGCAATTTGCCCTTCGTACTATAGGTGACCACTACTTATTTGACTACTGTGGAACATGACACACGTTTTGCAGTTAAATTATGTCCGTTCCATGATGATATAGAGAGACGAGCGCACATGCTGACTTGTATGTAAAACGCCGCAATTAACAAACTAGCAGCTCTCTATATATAGGAAGCTAACCATTTTCCTGCACTTTCGAGAGGCTCGCTGTTGGTCTGTTTGAGAGTTGATCATTAACACCTTTTCCTCCAATAGACTAAAACATATCTAGCAGACGAGTGTCCAGTTGGTAGGTGGCCCTGCAGAATAAGGCTGGAGACAACCGTCTACAACGATTGTTCTACTCAGAAGGCGCGTGCCTTTCTGAGGGATATTTTAGATAGGTGCGGAGGTTCTCTTGGAGACACAACAGCCTGAGACCCCTTAGCCCTCACAACAGCTGACGAGGCCCAACCATGATACTTATACCTCACTCACGCTCCGTATAACATCAATCACAAAACACGAGACAAAATGTCTCTATAACTATTATGATGTGTCGCTCATAGACTTTGTCACCGTGTTGACATGACTTGGTAACTTAGCTCCAAAAGTATGAATGACTTACTGAAATCCATTCTCAGCAGAACGGTCGGAAAAGCTGCTACAAACGCCACGGCCTGGCGCCTTCCATGGCACCACAATTCATATTTGATCAGTTTCAACGGAAGACAAATCTCACAGCGATACTCGTATAAGATAAGCGGTTGTATATCGGTGTTGTTCCAGTCGAGATCATCTCTATTCGACTACAACGCCTACTTTATGAGATTTTCTGCACGAATATGCTCATGTCTTCTCGGACTCGTAGGCTGGGATCCACTAGCGTTTCATTGTGAGCCTTGCTTCCTGGCGCGAGTCCCTCTCTGCGCTTTTGGCCTGTCCCGTAAGAGGGGCTTTGAAGCAATTAGAGCGCACCCCAGGGAATATACCTCCCTCCTGTGCGTGCTCCAGTCCATTTTTCACACACCGACAAGCCTTTGAAAGTGCGCACTGGAGTATCTACAGTTAACACTGCACTTGATTTCTGCTTCTGGCTCCACTCTTGGTAACATATCGTAAGCACGCGATATTATGAAGATTTGAGAAAAGAAATTAACGCAAGTTATGTCTATTTATCTAGATGGTTGTTTTACGTTGGATTTAATAATGGTTGAAATTCATCGTTGTGAAGCGGGTACATAAATGCTCAGAAAGATGGTACGATGTACCACGCTCCAAAACAAGACCAAAGACAGAATGAAATTATTTGATTGCTAAATTAACGTCAATATGTTCTGGAGCCCCTATATGCTAACACGGATAACACCTTCAGTACACTATTGGCTCCTGCTGTGGGTATTGTGTATCATTGTGAGTCTTGGTGCTGGGGCGAGGTCAGTGTTCCAATCTTAGTCTTGCTGATTGCGCACTCTAGGATCCTTCGTTTGACAAGACATTCGCGGATTCCGTCTTGCATATCCATTTTTAATCCTGAAAATTACACTTCGTTATAATGGTGGTACTAGTCTATGCATTTCGTGTGTCGTCACATTATTGCCATCTAACTAACTTTTTGGGGGAAGGAGCGAATCTGACACATTCCATCTCGTACAATGCTCTTCCATTGCGTGGAATAGGTGGTGATGTGCGACCGTTTTGTCTAAGATATCCGTTCGGAAACATTAGAAGATAGCCGCGTCACAGGTCTTCTTCCCAATTCTATGCGGTTCATTCGAGTAGATCACCATCTGTCACGCTCAAAATAATTGGTATCAATTCAATTTGAGCAATTTCAGGGACTAATTAATCTTCATGGAATATTAGTCGTTTTGTCCTCACTCATTGTTGTATAGGCTATATGATGTTACATCGCGTTACTCACCACAGACCCACGCCGGGGCCGGTCTGGGGCCAGTGCATACTGGAGCCCAGGTCTGGGGGCCGTCTCGGAGTAGAGCCCACGCTACTAAGAAGCTCGACAAATGGGTTCAGGATCTCTAAACACTTTTGCTCAAGACATGCTGTGTCCCCTCGTGGGTTGAGTTGTCGTTGGTCAGCTTGAAGCAAAATCACCACACCGTGGACACAGACAACGCCCACACCAATCGAGTGGGATCGTGTGCAGTACGCGCGTTGATAGCGTTGTATACAATGTGGCTATAGGTACAATTTCCTGTGTTCACGGAGTTTTGTCATTGGATGTTGGTATGATGATACCTGATGCATAAGAGTGTATCAAACGCTCAGAGCAATCATACTAGCATCACTAGATAAAAACAGGCATTTTATGCTACGTCGTCAGCATGTTGAGTTATTATATACGCCAAACATTAATGATCCTCCATCTTCACTTACCATTCATCCACTAGACGGCGCTCAATGAGAGTGATGGCTTAGAAAAGAATATGGACTATAAGGAGATATAAGTCGCGGTATATACGCTTAGAGTCGGACAAGAGTGACTATTCATTTCATGATAGAACTATAAGTTAAGTAAGGTCAGATTGTGTAAGTAATAGCTGGAATGAAAACATCGTATCGCTCTCCAGGCAGTTCCATTATCCTCGGAGAACATGCCACACCGCGAGTCACTCTTTATGATCCGCCTGTTTAAGATCGCACGCTCTACACGAAAATCCTACAATCGCCTATGGGCATTTTGTACGAGGTGTTTCGTACGCTCACTAACAGATGAAGGGTCATGCGAGTCCTCTAGATATGTGCATTGCTTATTCGATACGTCGTCCATCTCGTTCTGAAAGAATGTGATTTATCCAATAAATGGTGCGTACACATGAATGCGCACGAGCTATAGCTAATCAGGGTGAAATAAAAAGATAACACGCATCTGCTATAGAGAGAACATGCAAAGATACCATTTTAAAGGCTTCGACTCGCTAGGTAATTTGTATGTAAGCGTACGTTCAATGCGTGACGATGTTATTATGAGCAATCGGAATTCGCCCAAACCGTCAGAACAAACAACAGTCGCTGATGCGGCGAGCACGCAATTAAGTCCAACACACCAAGAGTATGATGGATAAATGAGAAGTCATTGTAGGGGCAGATTGTGCTTGCGTATGTGCGGTGTCGAGCTCAATTACACTGTCACACAGGGTGTCATCATTGGACCGTTGTCAAAGTTAGTTGTTAAGCGAATCTCACGATGTTACCCAGAAATACCTGGAAACTCGACAAGAATAGCGTGACGCGATGGGAAACTGAGTGGGGCAGTGTCGCAGCGCTTGGAACCTCAATAGCAAAAACTCAGTTCGGGAAGTACAGAGAAAGAGTGATAGGATATCAAGCCATGGATTCAAGGTCTTTTGAGACGTGGTAAAAATAGGTTTGGATCCTCAACATTTGTCTGTTTGTGTAGAAAATGGGAATCCTATCCTCAAAGGCGGCCTATAGATCCTTTATCTACCAACAAGAATATAAGACTTTAAAGTATAAAAACGATAATTGCAAACCGAAGGTACACGCTCATGTGAGATGTTATTGAACAGTGGCACTTACTAAATAGCGTTTGACAAAATGATGCACTCTTGCATGATATAAATTTATATTATTAAGAAATGTGGTGATTCAGAAGAAGGAAATAGTTTTCTCATCATCTTTAAAAGCAACCAAGAGGCTTGCCCCCCCTCTGAAGTTGGCCTTTGATGGCCTTCATAGCTGGCAGCGGTGAACAAACGGCGCGCGAACGAGCAAAAGTTTTAACAATTAAAAGAGTACGCCCCGATTATGTATGCCTTTGAGAAGATCATCCTTGTAGTTGTAAAATTTGTTGATTATTGCAAAGATACACTGAAAGTTGCTTATGTTTCTTTTTTTAAGTCTTATTACTTGGCACATGTGGCACACTTCGGTTTCCTATTAAATACAAGATCTTATACAAAGTTGACTTTTTGGGAAATCAAACACTCAGAACCTCCCAAAACCTGATTGGAAATTGAAACGCTTGTAGTTTTCATTAGAACAGTGTTTGACTCTCACGGACCAGAGCATTGTCCTGTTTGTTCCTCACCCGCCCCGAGCTGCTGCCGGGGGAGCCTCGTTAAAGGAGCAGCCTCCCGTCGAGCGGCTGGACAAGGTTATCAAAGGACAAAGAAGTCTTTTTGGTGTGCTGACCAGGTGACCAGGTTTTACACTGCCCCTTACCCTGTAATGTGTATGCGTGCGTGTGTGTGTGTGTAATCTTTCGAGGGGGTCTTACATGTTGTTCACAGTTAGTTGGTCAGGCTGAGAAGAGGATTGCTCGATAGATAAGTAAGTGATTTGGCTCCAAATATGACTTCTGGAGCCACTGTGTGATGGAGGAGGATTTCAGTGGAACGGCTGCATAAATGGTTCAAGAGGTAACAAAGCAGATGGAAAGAACTGACTGGAGCTAACTTTGGCGTGTGTTGCTGTCGTGTCCGTTACAATGTGGAAAGTCTGCTACTCCAGTTTTTACGACCAGCTACAAACCACAGCGTTCAACTTTATCGTAACAAAGTTGTACCTAACACAGGCAACGCACAGACTTAGATGTTGATTAATCGTTCTTGGAGGAGCAAGCTGTGTGCAATCCCCCAGCTTACTTCACGTCTGACCAAACATTAACAACGAAGACAGCCAAAAATTAATAGTCTCTGTGAAAGAAAAACTGAAGGCTAGTCGTGGCGGTACACACTAACGAGTACAGATATGCTGCTGGATATAATATGCAGAGAATTCGGTTCCTACTGGACCTTGTTTCTATATGATTATAAGTTCAAAGCAGATAAACCTTGAACACAACAAATTATACCCACTGAGCATTAATTATGTGTGCTGTTCTACAGAGAAGCTTCAGCGGTTGCCAAGTAGTTTAACGGGTGACGAGGGAACGTTGTGATATCCGAAGTTTAGAATGAAATCAAATAAATCTTCAAGGGTCACACTATTTTTTGCGGTTACGCCGCAATACGATGTTATGGTCCAGCGTGCGATATAACAAAGATAGAGTTTATTCTCGACATAGAGTTTTTGAGTTGGACCATAATCCCGCCTTTTAACAAACTAGGATTGAGCGTCTGATGATATCCCCGATGCTTCTTGGGATATTTAGCAAATTCCCCATTGGCGTCCTGACTCAATGTCCTTGATAATCATGGTTTTGGTCACTTAATTCCGCTCCTCCTTTCACACAGCTCTGTTAAAGTCGTTGCGCACATGAAACAACCGCTATGCTCGACACCGGACAACTCCACCAACTGATGGGCTGACAGGGAGATCGTTATCATGTCGACACGGTTTGACTGGTGAAACATTGTCTCTGCAGTTCTTTTGACTCTTTCGTACTAGACTGTATAGTGAGGCTAAAGTCTGGCCTATTAGTCCTATTGGCTTAACTTCCTTGATCTCTTATAACTATCAACTAAAGGTTTTAATTTACCTAACTATATTAGTATCTTTCACATGCGTTTACAATTAACCTAACTACTTATCGGACTATCATAGGTTGGCTGTTATATCCTTTCCGTTAGATAGAAGGCTGTACATATCCCCGCCACTCCTTAGCAAGACTCAGATTATGTTTTTATAAACAACAATCCAATCATTCCTCATCCACAGCAGCTCACTTTTTCTAACTTCTGTCTCTCAATCTGCCAACACACACAACCTACATGGTTCTCGTCTGCTCCTAGGGCAGCGCTGCTTTTAATATCACTCTTTTAAGTTTTTCCGAAAAGGTGCCAGAATTCTGCGTTCTAGAGTGGGGTCCAAAGCCTCTGGGCGGTAGGTGGTACCAAACGCCAGCAACTCATTTCGGTTCAAGACTTCACTGTAAAAGAAATGAATAGGGTCTATTTATAGCAAACTTATTAATACATTTGATTTGCAGTTAAGATAATCATGTTTATCATAACAATAAATTTTGATACTATATCGATAAGTTAATTTTTAGCTGAGTAAATAGTGCCTTCTACAAAAATGGCCTCATCTCCTGGGACTTTAACCATGAAGGAATTAACCACTACGCAACTTAGCATTGAAATTATGGAGGATTGGTAGGTCAGTCCAATAGGCACTAGTAAGTAACCAACAAACAAAAAATCACACGAAGTCCAGACACACCAGAGACACAGCGCCTGAACTCTATAATCACCCGTCAACGAAAGGCCAAGTATAAGGGGACTAAACCAGACCAAACCAGGTCTAAACTTTCCCAACACAGAAATAAATCAAGTAAACAAATTTTTTTGCTTTGTTTTAATATTTGGGTTGGGCCGGATTAAATCACTTGAAGGGCCTGATTTTGGCCCCCGGGCTTGATTTGAATAACCCTGTCCAACAGAAGAGTTGAGGAGAAACTAGCCCTAACACACAGAGCACGTTTCCCCAAATATTCTCTTTCTAAGCAGCAGTCAGCCGCCATTATTTAAAACTGTAACACGGTAGTTTACTTAGGTTCATAAAAATGTCAAATCGCTTACAACTATAGAAATACATCCAAGATCTTTTCCTTCCACAGTACCTTGATCTAAGAATAAACACTCTATTGATTTGAGGTAAGGCTAATAGATATCGTCATTTATGCAAGTTCCTCTTTAGTAATATGGTACTGCCTAATTTACACGTTAAGTGCGTATAACATAAGTCTTGTGAAATGATATAAAGATGCCTCTTTATATATGAGATTGTTTAATCCACATATAAAAGGGCTTCCTTTGGTAATATTGTACAACTGGTAAGCATATATAGCCAGGAACTTAAACACCAGCACTCAGGGAAATTTTTACACAAACAAGTGTGGAGCCGCCATAGTGTTGTAGTCCCAACACAGCGCAGACACGACAAAAAACGATGAAAGATAATGGTAGACGCATAAAAAAGTCACCACACTTCACTTTTTCGTGGGTCTCACGCCGATTACTTGGGAGTTCGTTATTTCCGGCATGTCTTTGGGCCCGGTTAAAATTGTGTGCACACAAGCGTGAAAACCATTCAAGAATGAGTTGTTCTAGATAGCATACGAGGATACATGCTGAACACATCGTCTAAGTGCAGAGAACAACGCTAGTTAAAAGAATACTCACATATATCCAAGATAGAACTGATAATCGCGGCAGTCTTGAACACGTCCACCACGACTGCCCTTCGAGGTAAACGGCGTCAACATTTACGAGAAGACCACGATGTACAGTTTTGGAGGTTAAAAAAACCACAGATTAGCAGGTTTTAGACAGAATAAGACCTCATCGAGACGGTTAAAACAGCTGGATCAGTATCATTCCTGGTTTACATTGATCACTTCCCAAGAATTGTTCCACATTTTGACAACTTGAGCTAAATAAAGCTTATTATAAAACAGGAATATCTTCAAAATCTGCCAAAAATGAACAATTAAAACCACAAAAAATGGAACATTTTTTCGGTTTCGATCGAGGTAGAAAACACACTTGTTTGAAAAGTTCGTCTTTATTTCTTGATCTCTGAAGGTTCCGTAACTGTTGCATATATTAATAATAGGCATGGTACAGCTCCCCGTCTCATTTATACATACATTTTAATATCGCGAGCTGATGGGTCGCTGTTAAAAATCACATTTAGACAGTGTGTGGTCTTCTTGGCTCTCAAACTAGTCTTACATTTATTTACCGAAACCGAAGATGGCATCATTCATGGTGATGTGGGCGTTTTGATTCAAAAGCCGCACATTTCTGATTCTAAACACAAGTGTCCTCAGGGCTTTAGGCACGATTAGCGATGTATACACAAGGATTAAAACTGTCATTACCTGCTCATTTGTCCCCAACACAATCCTAAACATTTAGACTAAACATCTTTTCCTTTTAATTCCGAATTTCACACACCCATTTATTACGCACCGTTGTAATAAACACTGCGGCGTTGGGTTCAGCCGCGCCTTTGTTGAGTGATGCTAATGGGATTATATGTGATAATTGCTGTAAGAGCGGAGTGTTGGACTGTATATGTCCGTAATATGAAGGTTTCATTTTACTGCCTGCACATTAGCTCCTTTAAAGCAGGAGCAGGGCACGCTGATGGATTTGGTATGTGATTGGCGGAGACATGAGCTGCTACACAGCCCTGCCCCATCACACACCACTGCTGTGAGGCTATCAAAGTGAAGGGCTCTCAAAGTTTATGCCCAGGTTGAGCTGTATTTGAAACTGGACCGGACCTGTCTCTCGTCTGGTAACAGCACTGAATACGTTTTGGTGTGTATGTAACAAACGCCTGTGTTTAGTTCGGGGCCGTCATGTGCTAAAGAGCTACAGCCCTGAACGGGGATATTTCAGAGACTTAAATTAAAGGGCGGACCGCCAACGCTTTATAGTCAATTCGCTCTTGTCCCAAAACGTAACACGGCAGCAACATATTAGACTCTTTCCTTTGGGTTCGTCAATAAAATGTCTTAAAACTCGATGCAGACAACGAGCAGTGCTCTAATTTTCTCACAAAGTGCTGCGATATGGTGGAAACGTGACTAATTTTACAGTTACAGCAGCTTTATTTATTTTTTCATTTATACCTTTTTTTTTTTTTTTAACTGGAAGTCAGAATCTCCTTTACAAGAAAGACATGGCCAAAGTAGCAGCCAACAAAATCAACACAGAACAGAAAGTCAGAAAATATTACATCGTAAACGGATCTCTCTCAAGAAAAACAATCATTTCTCTGTGTCATCGCAGTTTTCAAAATGTTCTTGAATTTATCAAAACTTTTTATGGGATTTTATTTGATAGGTGTTGCAATATAGTTTATAACTCCTTTCGAAGTACCTTATTCCTGCTAAGTGGAGGCAGTGTCAATCAATTTTTTTTTAGAAACTCAAGGATTTGTCTTTTCATTGTATCTCCTGTTTATTAAAGTTTATTATTTAGAAGTAACTGTACCCATTGTACTATTGTGAGTTAATACCTTAGCTACACGGAATGGGTGTTACATAACTTATACCATGACTGTGTACTCATTCAAACTTACTGTTTAAAATTCAATAAGTTTGAATTATTGCACATATTTCTTCACTTAAAATGACCACAATGCACTTGACCTGCCAATTAAACCTATATTGTTAACCCATAAATGTATTTCCGTTGAACCAATTTACATTCTGGTAGTAAATTGAAGGGTTAAATTCATAAAATGTGCCTTTTTAATGATATGTTTTAAGATACTTTATAAGATAACTTTATAACAATGTGTCTGAGCTTATTTTTGCACATAAATCAGTGCAATTTCTTATAAAACAGGCATTACACTGAACATGAAGTTGAGTTCCCCCATAATGTGGATAGCATGACCTCTCCTTGGCTTCTGAGACGGTTTTTAGTGCTCGCCGAGGAATGGAGGCGGTGGTTTGGTGGAGGGTGCTGTATGTTTGCAGATGTTTGGTGAATGCTTGTCATATGTTGAACTTACAGTGGGGGTTAAAGCCGTATAGTTGTTTTCCTCAGTCACATGCAAGTTTTAATACATGTAGCCCGCGGACGCCCTCGCAAAGAACAAGTAATAAGCCTCTTCAATGCTGAACGTCATAAGACCTACACAAGTGACAAAAGCCTGGTCGGAAATCGTTTTACTGTAAGTAGATTAAAGACCACCCGTAGATTTCTATGAGCGTGTTGGTACGCTCTGATCATGACATAACTTACTTAAAACTATCGCATACATACTCGCATGTAATTGATCGTTACAAATACCTTTAGTAGATCCTGCTGGAGCCTAACTAATGGGTAATACAAGGTTGGATACTTACAATATACATACAATATACATACAATATTACAATATTGAATATTGAATTTCAGGGATTGTCTGATATTAGTCTTGCCGCTGTGGCCGATTAACCGATATTTGCCAATACCGTTTTGATTTTGAAATCCACTATAAGCCCCC